>BMAO01010276.1:0-92669 GCA_019973975.1 Trichonephila clavata
ATGGCAAAAAAAAAATCGCTGATTTCATTGAAATTTTTCAGAAGAATATTAATCCATTTGATTAAAATTTAGATAAAGATAGTTTATATAATATTGCAACTGCCAAGCCTGTACCTCAAAATTTAGCGAACTTTTTGCTGGACATTAAGAAAAATGGTGAAGATTTACGGAAACAGTTCATTACTGAATGTGCTGAAAATCAGGATAGATTTGATAAGCCAATAAAAAAAAACAAGGCTTAATTTTGTTAGTGCTCCAAAGAAGAAAAACTAAACTTTTGGTAACAAAGTTATTGAGCTAAGAATGCAACGAGATCTGTTTGGTCGACTCTTAGGTATATCTATGACCAACAAAGTCGATATTGAAAAAGTACTGGGATTTCCACTAACGCCGATACCAACATCGATGTATCATGCAGATGGTAGTATTTTTAAAACAGATAAAGCACAATTGATAAAAGTTTTCGAGAAAAAAAAGTTAGCAAGGCCAATCAGCATTCCTTATTTTTTAATGTTAGCATTTTAGGCGTTTTTTTTCATGTTACACCTCATGAAAGAAGAACCTCAAACTTTCGATGGCATATCAAAAAAATTCCTTAAAATAATTCCACAGGCTAAATCATCTCGCATTTACATTGTGTTTGATCGGTATTTCACATCTTCCATAAAAAGATTGCGAGCGTTGAGTCCTTGTCTTAGTAAAATTTATGCTGTCACCTAATAACAAGTTAACCTCATTAAATTTAGTAAAATCAGTTAAATCTGGTTTCCACTACATCATTTTTAGCGCGTTTTTCACGTAGTGGAACAAAAGCGCTATTAGGACGCAACTTTTGTCTGCGCCTTCGTTCCATATTTTGTCGTACCTTTTTCTCAGCCAATAAGCAACCACTTGACCTCGGGTTTTCGGCATTGGGTCGCATTTGTGCCCTAGATGAGCTGAATCATATTTAAATTTCCCCCTAGTTTTCCCGAATTTTCCTACAAATTTCCTGAATTCGCTAGTTTTGCTTTTTATAGTGCTGATACAGATGTGGGTCATTATTTCTTTTCAGCTCAATAGTAGTACATTTAGAGGAGTGGTACAGTACTACTTTCTGCTAGTAAAAAGTTCATTAGTTGCATTATTGTAAAATACAACATGTGGAAAACGCGCTAAAATTACTTGGCCATGCAATGATTGATATCTTGTTTTAAAGATTAAGTCACAATTGTTTTAATGAGAGCCACAATCTTAGACCCCCATTTACATCTTATGGGCCCCCAAATTATATTTTAGCTGGTGTGGACCCTTTGTAGGTCGTTATGGACCCCTAGGGGTCTATATAGACCATTTTGGGAATCACTGCTCTACAATGTTTCCACGCAATAACAGGGTGCTTTTACACCCCAGCATTTTTTTAAAAGGTAAAATAAGGCCCATCAAGCTGCTCGAAAAATCTGTCGAGTATTAGTTAGCATGTCAAGAGATTATAACTGACGATGAAGATAAACTTGAACGTTCATTTGCCACATTGGAAAAATTTATATGTCACATGTATGGGTGCCTAACTCTTCAAATGTAAATGATGTTCGCTTCTATCTATTTTCCAAAACGTATCAATCGAAAAAACCCGAAGATAATTTCGAAAAGAAATGTCGAAGTTTCAATTCATCGAGCTTACCACCATGTAAAGCTGAATTATATCATTTTAAAAAAAATCCTTTTATCTTTATCACCTTTATATTCCGGTGGATCATTAATGATGATAAGTATGATTTCTTTGGTTTGCTGGGGAGCAGTTTCCATCATCAGTTGCTGACATTATCATAAAATGTAAAGTATTATTTATAATATGATAATCGAAAGAGTAAATTATTATTTAGACCATGATAGCCTAATAATGAATTTTTTTGCTCCAGAACTAACACTACTAGGAAACTAAAACAAACGCAAGATGATGATAATGATATTGATAATAATGGGAGCAGTGACAATGATGACGACTATGGAGATGCATGAGTTTTTTGTGACACTACTACGGAATGAAAATACATATATCAGGGAAAAATAGATTCTGATTACCTGAACATAATATGTATAAGTAGTAATGAGAATTTTGCTATTGTATCAATGGCAATTTTTCCTCTATCTTTTAAAAAAACAATTTATTCCCTTTTGTTAAAAATACTTTAAAGGGGTTCATTCATGTGATAAGTTCAAAAAAAAAAATTTTTTTATACATTGCTTCCTTAATATGTCTAGAAGTCTAGGATACGGTGGTAAAGTGATTTTTAAAATTCGAAGTCGTTATAAAGAAGCAGGTGTTATATAAGCAGCTGTTCGTAGAGCTAAGTTTAGATTTTCATTGTGTTTTAATCGGACTCGAAACTTTAAACACGTTTTTTCTCAAAACTGTGTTTTCAATCTATCCTCCATTATATCTCAAGAATTGTTCGACCGAAAGACTTCAAATTTATAGGGTTGACTCAGCATATATATACGCACCAAATGGGCTACGATCATTCCAAAATTCAAAATATTTCTATTTTTTATAACAGAAAAACCCCATGAAATTCGAAAGTTTTTCTTCAGAGGTCTACCAAAAATCCAATTTTTGGTATATTCAATTGAGTATAGTCCAATCTGTGCATTTAAGCTTATAGATTAAAACACCGTTAGTTTTTTTAAAATTTTAGATAAGCCAATTAGCCGGAATCGTGGTGAAAGTGAGCGTTCATTTTTTTCGAGGAGGATGTGTTCAGAGAGCTATAACTCACGTTCTATTGGATATTTTTAGCTAAAAATTTATATACATACTCTTAAAATTATTATAAATAAATGATGAAAAACTTAAAGTTCTATCTTTTTACTGGTGGCCAAAAAAATTCCCTAAGAATACTTAAAAAAAAGGTCGTCACATGGGTGAACCCCCTTAATCAACTACTTATTATTATTTTAATAAGAATTAAAATATTAATTTTTTATTATACTCAACATCGAAGACATAAAAATAAAGTTTTTTCGAATACTTTAAATAGTGTAACCGTACTCCTGTCTCTCTTCCGCCTACCTAATTTGGCATTGTCTCTTTTTAACGACATGCACAATACCGCGTTATACTAACCAATAAATCGGCCTGGCTCTTAAGAACGCAACCGAATTAGTGTCTGGCAAATTAAATTTGTACTTATTTATGTATGAATAAAATAATATTAAAATTACAGACATTCTAAAATGGTTTGAAATTCATTATTTTTTTTAGTAAAAAATAGCGTCTGGCACATTATTTGCAACAACAAAAATGTCTGGCATTAATAAATTCGTGTTGTTAATAACGTTTTAAATTTAGTGAAAAAGAAAATTTTCTTCCTAAAATAATTTAAAAATCAACATTTTTTCCTGTAAAAGTATGATGCGCATTAATAAACGCAACGTTTACCAGCAGCCAGATAGCCCGCACGCTGTTCGGAAGGACACAGAGAAAGATATATTAAAGAATCAGCTTTTCTAAAATTCTTGTTTTCCTGACGTTCCTCTCGTACTATAAGTGACTTTTGTATCGGTGCGGTTTAAATGTAATATATTCCGAATATCAATTACACTGATGAAAAATAATAGTAGATAAGATCGATTAAATAGATGTCCAACAACATAGGGCATTAAAATAAAGACCTGACTTTTTAAAGGAAATGTTTTAAAATGAGACATTTTTTTAAAAAATACACAATAAAAAATAAATTAACAGTTTTTAGATGGCATTTTAAAACTGATAAAACAAATTTTAAAGTTTTGAAAGACCAATAATACTTAAATATTTTAAACTTCGTTCTTATTCAAACATATACTAAGAAATAAAAATTATAATTCTTAAAATTTAGTTTAAGAGTGAATTGAACAGCAGTAAGAATGAGAACATAGTACACAAAGAAAATAATTGTGAACACTTTTCTAGTACTGACGTATGACACTTCGAATACCAAACCCCATACAAAAAATTTCAACGAATCTCCTGATGAATCATTCACTAGTTCGTAGAACAAGAATGCTAAACTGAATACGATGACTGTTGCTCAATTGGAAAGTGGCGTGAAGTTACAGAGTTCCTGTCCCAAAATAGGGATGCACCACCTTATCAGAACTATTAAAATTAATTACTTAAATTGTGATGACATAACATAGTGTAATGAAAAAAATTAATTGTGTATGGAAGCGTTTAATTTGCTTGTTAGAAAACAGCAGAGCAGACGCAGTCTGCTAGCCATGGAGAGAGAGACCCGACTGACGGATTACATGAGTAGATAGAACTTCTCAATCAGACAGTGGGCGTGAATACAAGTGACTGGAACAAATTTGTTATCAGTACAATACACGCCAAAGGCCTATTTGGCATGATCAATCGCGCGAAAGAGGCTTAGTACAGAAAGTACTTTTTTTATCCAAGATGACTGCCTAACACTGAAAAAAAAGAGGGTTGTAAAAAAAATTATTGAAACTTGAAGTAGTTGAGGACAGTAGTATTACAGCCATTTAAAAAAAGATTTAAGAAATGAAATAACCTTAAGTTTACTTATAATGCCCATGTAAAACGGAGCTGAAAAATATGAATACCGAGATTTAAAAAAATAGAATATGAGGAACTACTGAATGCTAAAAGAGAAAACGAAATTTGAAAAACAAGAGATACAGTAAAAGCCTATTAAAAAATAATTTGAGGCCGAACGAAGTACTAAGGGTAAAAAATGACGAATTATTGTGGAATGTGTGAAAAAAAGTGATGAAATTATTTTAAAAAAGGTAAAATATTAGAAATTCTCTTTTTGCTGCCATTAAAAAAGAAGAATTCAGCTGAACTGATTTATTGAATTTGCACGGTAAGATCCTCAATAAAAAAATTCTACCACCTAATTTCTTACATGGTTAGAAACAATTTTTGTACACAACACATTTCTCATAATAGTCAAAATCAGCGAAATCTTAACTAAGATTGAAAAAAAAAGATATTCGAACCTTTAGAAAACCAAATTGATTAAAAGTGCAAATTTAAGTAATCTTTCAGTGCATAATAATTAAACTTTAAGCCTTCATTACACTTTAAAAAAAAAAAAAAGATCCTGGTACTCACCAATAATTTCCGAGATATCCATTATTCCACGGAAAGAAATCGCAAAAATAGAACAGGAAGACTCCAAAGCGTTCGTTATAGATATGATCAGATTTTTTTTAAGAAAAATGTAATTAAAATCGCTTGAAATTATTATGGTTACCACAGTAAAAATAAGCCAAAGAAAAAAAATAATGATCATAATGAACACTATAAATAGAAAAAATCCAGTACCAAACGATAAAAATAAAGGTAACCATATTATAAAGTTATCGCCCAAAATTGGCGAAGATTTAAATCAATTTCGCGGATAGCATACCGATATTAAATTAGTAACTATATAAAAGAAAAAAAAACACTTTATTAATTGATTTAAAAGAAATATATATATCGATTGCCAGTTTTTTACGTGTCCGAAGATTAGGTTACTACCTATCAGTGAAACTTTCTATAGTCAAAAGTATTTATATTAATCGAAAGTCAATTGTTATAAATATAAATACTACTGCATCGGCTTATTATTAAGCAGCTGAAAATTTTAAATAAGCTAAATATTCAGAGCATTTGTAGCAAATAAGCGAAACAATTCAAATCCACATTTTGTGGACGGAATAAGCATATTTCCAATGGAAAGCAAGCTACTTACATTTAACTTTCACATCTTCTGAGATAGAAGCCATTTATTTCATCCATACATAACATGACCATTTATTCTTTGACTCAAAACGGGACATTGGTTTATTAAGATCAATTAACAGATACACAAAAAAACACTTTTTTAAAGTTATTTATTCAGAAAAAGTTAGTTAGTTTAAAAGTTAGTTTATAATTAAAAAATATACCCAAAATATTTAGTTATATTTACCAGAGGAACAAATTTGCTTTAATATAGCTGATGAAGATTTTAAGTAAGAATGAAACTCTTGGCACGCTTTTTTAATATTCACCTTGATTATCAATATCGCCTTTGGAACTGAAATTTGTTACTGGGTTTTCTCAGATGTCTACAATTTGTCAATCATAGAAAATACTCTTTCTACTGGAGCATTTGTAGCAGGCAAACATAAAATATATTAAATTAAAATAGAAAAGTTTTCGGGCTGTAGATTGTTGGCGCGAAAGTGTTTGAATACTTCCACCCAACGATTTTCTGTGGAAACATTTAGTTGATTCCATTCGGTTACTTTTTACGATGTAATGTAGTTAAAAATTAATGAAAATTCGTCAAAAACTTCTGAATTTTTATTACAGTCAATATATTCCTTTTCAATAAATACATCAACAGATTTTTGTAAGTCTTCCCATGCGGGGACTTTTTTTTAAATCTGCGCAATTAAATACCTTCATTTCTTTGGTAAGAAAGCAAGTCCACTGCTCCAAATATTCACGGCTTGTTTTATAAAATTCTGTAGCCGTCCTTTTCACAAACTCATCTATATCAGTACCATTGTCTTTCGATTTCACCATTAATTGACGGACCGTAAATGGAAGAAACTGATTGCTCTGTTTCTGAGTCAAATTGTCTTTTAGTTGATTTCTTTTGCAGCTTTAATTGCCGATACAGTCTGGCCTTCAAGTTTCTCAATACAGTTTGATGAAAACTTGCTGACTGAGCGTGTAAAAAATAAAACCTCAATTCGGATGTGGGATCTTCAAAAAAGGTTTTTAGTAACGGGGACATTTTTCAATACTCAAAAAGTAGTTTCTTAATGGCAGATACATTTTTAAAACCCTTTCTAAGGCAGGCATAAGACCAAGCCGTCTGGTTTTGCTATAGCCGTGCATTTGTTGATATTCTGTTTCAGTTTCGGCGCAAAACTCCCTTAGAGCTTCAACTCGAATCGTGTAAATATTTTTAAAAAATTAATACATCTTCACAATAATGTTTTCGTAATCTAAGGGTGCCCGTCCGCAGCAGATTTTATTGCATTATGAATAACATGGGCTCCACATTATTAATGGTACCTATTAATGGCTTTTTCAGAGATGATTGTAATTTCGTTAACAGTTCCTCGCCTAGGCGCGCCTCCGAAATTGGCATTGCCATTGTCCCCACAAAATTCCACGACTTTTGCTGTCAAATTATTATCTGTCAACACTTGATTAAAAAATTGATATTGATATCAGAAGTCTCACCTGGTTGGTCTTGGAGATCTAAAATTTTTACTTGCACACCTACATAAGGTTGAAAATAGCGCACTACAATAGGGTATATTTTATTGTTACCGTGGTTTGAAGCGTCGTTTAGTATAGTAATACAATTGGACTTATCAAAATCGTCTTTTAATTCTTTCATCGTTGTAGGCGTCAAAACTTTTACACACAATAAGTTCTGATTTCGTACGTGCTCATGTAAATTTGGGTTCGAAACATGATTGAATTAATTTCGATGCACAATCATTAGACCGAAAACTGTGGTTTTCTTGTATCGTTTGATAAGCCCTGACGCCTTCTGCCGCGGCGATATCCAAGTCCTTTGAAGTTGGCGCGTCCGATTTCTTGAAAAAATTTAACATCGAAGAACTCGAAGCAGCGGCACGATAGGTATTTTTATGTTTTTCTGACTATAAATGCTGTTCAATATCACCGTCACCACGGTGAGAAACACTAAACTCTGTACGAAACTTTTCGCATCTAACATCTGAGGGAGTATTTATTTGCTTGATAAACGGATATTTTGCTTGTAAGCTAACATTGAACGAACACTTGCGTTTTGGCATTTTAACTTATGATTCAAAATAAAAGAATAAGTTATTTACTACACGAGCAACAAACAGCAACAAAGCAACTAGAGAGATATGGGTGAACGAAAAACTGTCAAACAAATAGTCGACAAAGCGCGGGCGATGACGTCTCGGTCACTCTCGCCTATCTTTGTGTCGACCGACGACGCGGTCTTGCTCTCGCATACCATCTCGACTACTAAAATTTTCGAACGGTTTCCGAAAACGGGACAATTTTGCGTCCCCGAGTTCATTTCGGGGACACCGGGGCTCGTAATTATAAAAAGGGACAGTCGCGTTCAAAACGGGACGTCTGGTCACGTTATCCATACAGTACTGGTGTAATATACCAATTCCACGACCTTGTGAGTAAATAACAGCCAAAGTTTATTTCACGGACACCTTTTATTCTTATAATCAGTTGAATAATCAAACAAATTAAGATCGCGAAAACATACAAAAATTATAAATACATTAAGTTCAACTAGCATTACAATTCTTTTTCCCCGACTGAACTAATTTAGAATAATTACAAAAGATGCCAATTTAAGCAACATAAGTTTAACATCAGACGATTATATATAAGCAAATAAATTAAGTAATCAGGTTAAATAGAGTTAGATGAATTATTAAATTAAAGCAAATGATAATATAGAAGAGAATTTTCAACCTAAACAATATCTATAACCAGAGTATAATTTAAATAGTCAATTAAAAATAGTTTCAAAATAAAGAACAATTATTTAAATAGAACTAAATATATTTTACAACACGAGAAACAGCCATGTACGAGCGAAAAAAATAGTGTTTGAACATATGTGGGAACGGTTTTTTTTTACTATTAGCTGTTTATCGCGGCGTTTGACGAACTGGTCGATGATATAACACGTAAATTCCATCTTTACATAGTATATATTTCTGAATTTGTCTTTTTCTCAAATGTGTGTATCAATTTTATTTATTTATTTATTTATTTGGCCTTTGAGCATCTTTTATGCTCTCTGGTGGGTTTTTTTTTCGAAGGGGGGGGGGGGTAGCAAAAGACTCCATGCCTTTTTTATTTATTTATTTTTTAAACTTTTTAGAAGCATCAGTCGTTCTGACGCTCTAATATTCTCTGTGGCAGTTGAAATCCTAAATTTTTCAGGAAAATGCGTTTGCTTCGATATTGTGCTATAGGGGTTTTTTTTATAGACATAAAAATTATTCTTGAGTTTATTTCAGATGTATTAAGCAGAGAAAAACCGTTCGCCAACAGATAATGTAAAAAACGAAGTGTCATTTCATCTACAACGTCTATTCCGATATTTGTAAGATTGCAAGAAATTATTTTTCAGCTGTTTACACTACTTGAGTAGATGCATCAATTAAAGTGCAACAATGTATAGTAGGAAGTAGAAGAACTCTTTTTTTTTTTCTTTTTAATGTAAATGAAACAATTGTTTCATTTTAAAAACCAAAAAAATTTCCCTCGTTCTTGAATTCAAAAATATTAGAAAGTTCCTTTTCTTATTTTCTAATTCCAACAATTTAAACTTTTTTTTTTATCAAAAATCTTATGTAAAAGATAACATATGCAAGTTGTAAACAAGTAAACTTCTCCTTGAATTATAAAGCAAAGCCTTTTCAATGCTACTTGGCATAGTATCTAATTGAAATGGTCTTTTTGGTTGCGGGCAAGTGTATGTGTATAAACTCTTTTATGTTCTCCTAGATTCAGGTATTCAGGGCCGTTTTTCCGCTTAGACACACTAGGCACATGCCTTAGGCGCAAATGATTTGGGAGCGCAAAAATTTGGAGGCAAAAAATGAGAAAAAATTAAAATAGCAATAAACGTACCACCGCCTAGCGAGTCATGACAGAAGCATTTTTGCCCTTAAGAGAGTTAAGACTGCAATGAGATCTACTATGGAAAATGAAAAGCTTAGCAGTTTGATGTTCTATGCACTCAAAATGACATTACCATAGAAATTGATTACAGCGATGTTATTAATGATTTTGTATTGATCAAAGCTCGAAGAAAATAATTGTTGTACCAGTACAATAACAGTGACTCAACAAAGAATAAAGATGTCTAAAAGTAAAAGATAGTAAAATGAGATAAGTAGTCAAAAAGATAATTAACAAGTTGAAAACTCTCATACGATAATATATACTCTATACCACGGGTCGGTAGCCTATGGCACACGGTACAATTCTCAGTTGCACTCAGCACTACTCTACAAATTAGTTGATTTTTTGAGTGGATGGAAGTTGATAAATTTGGAATGATCCTTTTTTGACAACCATCAGAATCATGGACACTTATGGAATTACGAAATAATCTGGAAGATAAGTAAGGATTAATTTACGGAGTTAATTTGTCAATTATTGAATGTCGTTTCTGGAAAGATTTATTTGTTTGAAGACAGAAAATTGTGCATGTGCTCTATTTTCCGCTTTTTGCTCAACATATCCAGAGGCGGATTAAGCGAGTGTCGGACCTGGCGGCCGCCAGGGGCCCCCAGCACCGGGAGGGGCCCCAAGCTTGATGGATTCCACCAGTGGCGTAACAAAGAATATTAGTGCCTCCCTGCAAACTCAGGTTTGGGCCCCAAGCCTAAATATATATACAGAAATGGCCATATTATATACAGAATAAAATGTTTTGGACAAAATGGATATGGTAAAAATATAATTGATGAATTTCCCAAAGAGAAATCAAATTGTAAGCTCTTAATTTTTTTGCATACAGTTAAGATTTCTGTTTAGCCGATGAGTTTTATTGTAATTAATACATTTTGTATTGAGAATTTAAAGTAAGTGACTCTTTTCACTATTTTAGTGGTTCGACTCTTGAGCCTAAGGGCCTCACACCTTTTACCGCCAGGGGCCTCCAACTACTTTAATCCGCCTCGGAACATATCTAAGTAAAAATTATTCCCTCATAGAAAAGTATTTAGAATCGCAAAAAGAAATTGTTTAACAACTGAATGCTCACAATCGTGTCAAATTACAAGTTAAATTATACATCTGATTTTACGATTTGAAAGTAGAGCGTTCAAGCACTAGGTTTGATTTTATGCTGTTTATTTATTTATTGAAGAAATATGTTTAAATGATGCAAAATTAATGTATAATAAAACTGTAAATAACTATATTATTGTAGTATCACAATCCCAGTACCACTGAAGACCCGCCGTGTAGGGGAGCGATGCACGTTAAATCTGTCGAGAACTCAAATGTCCTCCCGTTGGTGTGGTGTGGTAGTTAGGAGAGGGGGTGCCAGCTCAGGTGTCGTCCGCGTCACTTGACCATGGTTCAAAATTACGTGGACCGTCCCCAAAAGCCCTCGTGTAGCTGAACAGAGGGACGTTAATATTCACTCACTCACTCTGGAAATATTGGGAGGGACATAACAATTTGAAGTGCCTAGGGCGATGGGGAGGCTAAAAACGGCCCTGTAATTATTCGTAAATCAGTCAATGCAAAGATCTTTCTAACATACCTTGATGATTTTTTTTTTTTGGTAAGTACTGTATAAATGAAGGATTCCTAACGGGGTCTAAGTGGCCCTCTTGGTGGTCTATTAAAATTTGTAAAGGATGTATAATATTTCATGTGTTTATTACGGGTCGATGGAAATTTATTCTATTTTAAAATTCTATTTAATTTTTCAGGATTATTTTAAGCAATGTATATTTTAGCATAAAAATATCATGTATACATAAAAAATAAAAACATAAAAAAATAATATGTGGATTTGCACAAAGAACTTTGATTACACATTTAAAGCGGACTGTATTAGCATAAAAAAAAATAAATAAAACACATTTACATTTTTTCCAAATTTTCTGTTTATATTCTTAGTTACATTGTTATTTAATTTTTTTTGTGTGCAATTACTGTTATGGTTATATTATAATGATGAATCCGGCTAACGTTGTCCTGCCAGTCTGAAGTATAACAGCTTGTGAATCAATAAATTGAGTTTTAGACGTCTTTTCAATAATTAATTCAATTTGTATTTTATATAACAAAATATAATTCAAAATAACACGTCTAGCGTAACGCAAGTGGATAAAAAACATGTTTGGTTTTACGATTTGATGTATAGATGTACAAAGTTTTTGGAGTTCCTAATCTGGAGCAAGCAACCATGCAAAAAAAAAACATTGATTCGCTAAATTTTAATCCGGAAACGCGAAGCTACTGCTCTTGAGCTTTGTTGATTATCATCGTGAAAGCAAGGCGCATAGGAAATTGTAACTGCTTGAAATGAAAGAGCAAACCAGTAGGGACCATTGGAATGCGTGGAACCAACACGTCTTTATATTTACCGTTAATTATTGTTGCTTCAATCACATTCAGCATCATTTTCTTAATGGAAAATCTGGTTCCGTTACATAACTTTGGTGAGTTCAGGTTCCGAAGTAGTATTGGCGATCCAGTTTTCAACACCAGTTTGTGCATTGGTAATCCCCATGGTTCCAATGAATTGAGAAATTTGTTGGATAGAAATAATTAACAACATCATTTTCTTCAATAACTTTATCAATATATTTGTATTCCGTAACTGTGCCAGGAATTTTCAATTGAATCCTATCATTGATTCGATTAACGTCATCGTTTTTTGGAGCTAAGATACCTCGCTCACAGAGCCAGTCATGATTTCTAAAGTTATTGGTTATGTTTGGGAAAACCATATTTACAAGATCTTCTATTGATGATAAAGTCCAGTGGAAATGATATTCCCTGTGTTGAAGGATCACACACACACACAATCGGAAGTTTATATTCGCCCATGTCTAAAAGCTGCTTGGCAAATGTTTGTGCAGAATCATTTCTAAGCAAATGCATTCGCATATTAGTCGACAGTGTAATTTTTTTTCACGTACTTTCCAAGGAATGTATATTTTAGGCACGCTTTCAGCTCGTCTGCTTGTGTTGATATTGGAATAACGGGAAAAGTTTGACGAAAATCACCGACGAGCAGTACCACAGCTCAACCCATTGGACGTTCGCTGTTTAAAAAAATCTCTCAAAATACGATCAAGTGCTTCAAGTCCTTTTTTATGAGCCATGATGCATTCATTCCAAATGATGAGTTGATATGTTTCCAACTAGTTGCCATTCCAGATGTTTCTCCAGTGTTACAAATAGGATTTTCAGCTATTTTTAGATTCAATGGCAGCTTGAGAGCCGAATGCGCCGTACGTCTTCCATCAAGTAGCGTTGCTGCAATTTTCGATGATGCTACAGCCAGAGAAATATCACCTATCATAGCAGCACATATATACCAGGTGTTTCTTTCTGAAATTTTAAAGCGCGACTATGTAAGCACAATGTAGCCATTGGACTAATGGCAACATCGGGATGCATTCCATAATCGTAGTCTTTAGTCGTAATCAAATGCTGCACTCTTGAGATTGACTCTAGTTCTTAGCAGAGACTGACGTGAGCAAGTTTTATGTGCGAAGAATGGTTTAAAAACATTTTCGAGTTAATATAAGTTGTAATAAAAATAATCAACTAATATATATTGGTTAAATTTTTTTTTAATGCGTCATCACTAAGCATTTTAATGAACTGAATAAAAAACTTCAAGAGCATGGACTGATTGTTTTAACAATGTTTGCAAAATATTAAAATATTTATGACGAAACTTGACATCTTTACTAAGAATTTTGAAACGAGCGAAAATCATGAAATATTACAAAATAATGAAATATTGCTTGAAACACACACACACAACAGTTTCCTTAACTACAAAAACATTTTCGTAACGCAATAATTTTTGAAAACTCCGTTGACATTCAAGAAAATGCAATTAAAAATATTTAATGAAAACGCAGAAAATAAAATAAGAGCTTTTGAGGAGAGATTCAATCAATTGAAAAAATTGAAAAATACATTTCACTTAATTTTATATCCATACAAAAAAGAATTTGAAACAATGGAGTTAACCGAATTTATGTCTTGGTATCGATAATTTAGAAATAGAATTAGTTGAATTTCGAAGCAGCGTAGTGTGGAAAACAAAATTTAAGGACTTGATTTCTGAAGTTGAAAGAAAAAACTGTTTGGAAGTAGTGCAGATAATATTGATCCCACAGTAAAAATTGATTGATTGAATATTTACGTCGCCCTGTTCAGCTACTTGAGGCCTTTTGGCGACGGACCTCGTAATTTTGAACCATGATCAAGTAACGAGAACGACACCTGTGTGAGCTGGCACCCTCCCTCTCCAAACTACCACACCAACGGGAGGACGTTTGAACTCTCGACTGATTTAACGTGCATTGTTCCCCTACACGGCGGGTCTTCGGCAGTACTGGGATCGAACTCTTGACAAGCCGGCCACAAATCCGTTACCTTGACTACTAGGCTACCACGGCCCTAAGTAAATATTGAATATATTATATTAAACGTACAGGATTCTTTACCAAATAGTTTTTTTTATCAATGAAAAAAACTAGTCAATGCTCTTTTAACGATGTTTGAGACCACATATTCGGGTGAAAAATTTTCTTCAATGAACTTTGTAAAATCATGAAAAAGAAATAGACTTGACAGGGAATTAACAGCGAAATGCATTTAATTAATGAATATGAAATATTAACCTAATATTTAAAAAACTATCTAAAAATAAACAGCAACAGATTTCTCAATAATTTTAAAAATAAATTTCGATATACATATATATATACTAACACATAATATTTCATAACATATATTGTAGGTAGTTTTCTTTACTCCTTGTTCATTCAAACACTTATTGCCATTTGTACCAAACAAATAAGAATTTTTACCCCCCCCCCCTCTAAAAAATTTTAAATAGCGAAACCAAGCCCATTTTTTCCGTTAAGCCAATTGAATTTTAAAGAAGTTTAGTTTTAAAAATACTCAGTTAAAAATTTTATAATTTAGCTCTGGTGCAAATGGACATTGGTGACCCACGAGCTAGTATTAAAGAATATGAAAATTTGACCCACGTCTCAAAAAGGAGTAGTCTAGAGTAACTATGCATATTCACCGATTCTAATGAGCTAATCAGGTTGAAAACTAAAATTACTCGAAGAGATGACGCAGAAAATTTCATAAGCCCTTTACTTTTACCATCAGGTCACCCTTTAGTAGGATTGATCTTTGAACGTCATCTGCATTCTTCACACATGCTGGAACTCAATTTGTTCTAACCGAATATTCGCCAAAATTTTTGGCTCTAACGGGGCAGAAAGACTGTTCAGAGTTATATCGAAGTGTGTAAGGTGTAAAAGATATGCAGCTAAAGGAATCGAATCAATTCCAGCTCCACTGCCAGAAGACTGTGTACGGGAAGCTTTGGTATTTGAAATCACTGGAGTGGACTGATGGACTCCATTTAAGAGATGTCAAAAAAGCACGGATATTCTTATTTACATGTGCTGTGTATAGGGCCATTCATCTTGAATTAATACAAAGCCTCTTTCAACTAATGGATTCCTTTTAAGATTTAGAAGATTTATTGCAAGACGAGAAAGGCCAAAAATTATATATAGTGATAATGGAACCAATTTTACTGGTGCCAACGATTGGATCAGTGCCCTTGATTGGGACAGGATTGTTAATGTAGCTTCTGTTCTAAGAATTCAATGGAAAATTAACCCCCCCCCACACACACACACAGCTGTTTGGTGGGGTGGATTTTGGGAATACTTAGTTCAGATGGGAGAAGCTGTTAGGAAGAGTTCTATGAAAAGCCTCTCTTTATTACGAAGAGATATTCACAATCGTTTGTGATATTGAGGCCACTATTAACTCTAGACCTCTGAACTATTTGTCAGAAGGTCCAATTGATTTGACTCCCCTGACACCCACGATGTTCATTCAAGAAACAAAAACAGAGGAAGTTCCAAACTAAGACAATTTGGATACGAGAAATATCTATAAAAGATATACTACGTATCAACAAACATTGCGAGATAATTTACGGAGATTCCGAGAGCAATATTTAAGTATGCTAGTTCAGCGACCTAACAAGAATGAAGCTAGACATATAAAATTGGGGGATATTGTTATAGTTGGAAGTGATACAAAAAAGCAATTAGACTGGCCACTAGGAAAGATTATTGGCATGTTCCCAGGAAAAGATGGTTGCACTAGGGTTGTAAAACTTAAAACAGGTGGAGATATAATTCGTCCTGTGCAACGATTGTTCCCTTTAGAACTAAAAAACGATGATCCTAACATATTCTCAGTTAGACCTAGTTCCTTCTGATAAAGATATTAAAATCCTGAACCCTGAAAACGAGAAGTGGAAGGAAAGTTATTAAACCTCTTCATCATAACTTCATCATCATTTGAACTTTATCACTATTTTTTTTAATGCATGTACTTTCATATTTCGCTTACATATGTTCAGTGCAATAATTTTGTTTGAATATTGAATTGTTTCGATTTTTTGTTCTCTTAATATAATGTAAAAATCAAAAGGTGGGAGGATGTTACAAGGCCTCTTGTTGAGAAATATGTCTTCTTTTCATTTAGAAACTGAAAAGCAAATGCAGTTATTGATTAGCATTTTTCAGTTATTTTTTATATTATCTAAAGATTTGTTTAATTTACTGTACTTGTATTTTGTTTAAAAATTGAATAATTGCATGTGCTAATTGTTTATTATAAATGTTTGGAAAAGCTTTGTATTTTAGCGAATGGCAACGTTTTTGTAATTGCGAGGAATAGAATCAAATAAATTGAGTCAGAATAATAAAGTAAGCTCATATTCTTTTATCTTAAGAAAACCGCACAATTATTATTATTTAGAGAAGAATGTAACAAAATTTAGATCGAGTCTCAACAGAGACTTTCTTCATCCGAAAATACTGTTGTACTATATCTATTAAATACTGTAACTATTAAATTACTTAAATATCACATTTCTTCATCATAACAACAATAATGCGCAATTGCATAAGAAAGATTTTAAAGCTTGCTCATGCATTTAGAACTGTGACGGCGATTCACGTGCAGGGTATGACAGATACAAAAAGAGGCGGTATCCAAAAATATACATTTAGAATTTGTCTACAAGCTAAGGCCCCTCAAAAAATATGACCTTAAAGTCGGCTACACGAGAAACTATTCATTTTCCGAAAAAGGTTTAGATGGAGTCTTGAAAAAAGTTAAGCGGTGGGAATGACATACCCTGTGTGAGAAGTGCCAGGTTAACTGAAAATTAAACTAAAAAAAATGATGAATTAGAAATAACTGTAATAAATATATATATATATATATATACAGCCTAACTCCAAATTAAGAGCAGTTTACATCTTGATACAGAGGATCTTGAAAGCTTGAATAAAAAACTTATTTCAAAAAAGTCTCTATGTTTTTTTTTTTTTTAAACATTACACACACATACATATATTAAAAAATTACATGATAAAATTTCCGTAATTTTTATTCTTTAAAACAATTTATATCAATAACTAAAAATGCTTATTCAAAACAAAAATATTTACATACAATGAAATATAAAATCCAACAAAAATATCTAAAAACATTGAAACTAAAATATCCATACTATTTAAAACATCTTTATAGTTAACCATTTTACACAAAGAGAAACTCTTTGTACAAGTCACTTTTTAAACAATATGATGCTGCAGTAAATTCAAAATGTGATTTTATTTATGCATTTTCTTAAAATTTTTATTAGAAAATCATACTTCTTTAAAAAAAATTACCAAATGAATAAATTAAGTTACATTTACTTGGTTTGTAAAGAAAACATATTTTCAACTGCTTTTCATAAAAGCAATTAATTGCCAACCCTAAAATAAGTTCAATCTTTAGATAATAAATCATTAAAGTATAAAATTCATTAGTACTTACACACTGCTACCTCCAAGGATGAGAAAAGAAATTTTAAATCACTCTATAAAGATACCTTCATTATAAACTTCATTAATTTATGCATTTTCTTTTCTTAAAAATGAGTTTAATGGGATCCTAATTATAAATTAATAATTTTATTTTTTTAAAACTTACAAAATCGCATTCTAATGCTTATTCCTTTAAAAGAAAAATGTAATAGTTAAATTTGTTTCAATGTTGTATTATTGGTAATAATTTTTGCAGAATATGTTTAAAATTGTTTTGCATTTCATATAATTTTAAATGACAATGATAGTTTCTGTTTAAAATTCCTTTGTCTTTTCAAAAGAATTCATAATTTCTTTCATTGGTTTTACACAATCATTTGTACTTAAATGATGATCAATCAACTACAGTGTTTAGACAATAAATAAGTACAGATAACATTTACAACACAGACAAATTTTGAACTTTGAAGACCTTGTCATTTTCAATAGGGTTTATCCTTTTATATCAATCAACTCACAACATGAAAAAATAATAGTTAACATACACTCAATTAAAAGAAAAGAAAAAGAATTCCCAAGGTAACAAATCTATCAAACAAAACATATTACATCGAAGAATTATCTTCATCCACCAAAATCATCTCAAAATTACATGTATCAGGTGCTCCATTACAAATAGTCAGTATTTTCAGTGCCTTGTCAAAGCAAAGAGATAAAACAACTAGTTTTCTATATGTCACATTAAAACATTCAATCTCATTAAGATACATACAGCAAAACATTTAAGATATAATTCTTTATCAATTAAAAATCCATATACATATATATTATGAATTTTATTAAAAATTCTCACTAAAAGCTTTTTGTACTTATCGCAACTTAAAAATCTTTAAACTTTTTCCTCCATTCTCCTATTACATAAAAGGCAGTTTTTTCACAAATTGCTCTGAATATTTATTATTATACACACATTTAGATAAACAATTCATAAAAATAATTTAATGCACAACAACTATAAGCTTATAAGAATATTTAAAAACTTGTAACTGAAGTAACATTAACATCAATTATATTATGAGTTTATAAATAGCAATTTCACAAATATAAGAAAAAGAACAAGAGCAAACAATTCTTGAAAACAAAATTATTTATTAAAATATAATATAAACACTTATTATATATTACACATTTTTAAGGACTACTTTTAAAGAGAGAAAAAAATGCATATTAATGCTGTTGAAGATTATTTTGTTTAAAGATTATTTTGTTTATGAAGATATTCATGTTGATGAAATGCAATAACATCACCAAATATTTTTGAACAAAATTTACAAGAAAAAGTTTTTAACCGCATATGAGTTTTTCTGTGAAATGAGAGCATAGTTACTCGAGAAAATTGTTCAGAACATACGTCACATTTAAAAATTAAGGAATCTGAATGTTTTGTCATATGTTCAGATAAGTCAGCTTCTGAACTAAAAGTCTCACTACATTTATTACAATTGTAATATGTTTCTTCAAAATGACTATCATCATGTTGCATTACAATTCCTGAACTGGTTGTGGGTGAATGAATTTTGACATGTTGCAAAACATTTTCTGAATTGGTTTTAGGTGAATAAGTTTCGACTTGTAGTAAAACATTTTCTAAACTGGATTTAGGTGAACAAGTTTCAACATGTTGCAATACATTACCTGAACTGGTTTCTGGTAAATGAGTTTCGACATACTGCAATATATTTTCTGAACTGGTTTTTGGTGAATGAGTTTTACATGAACGTGTTTTGATTGAACATGTTTTAGATGAGCGTTTTTTGATTAAACCAGTTTTAGATGAACGTTTTTTGATTAAACCAGTTTTAGATGAACGATTTTTCGTTGAACCAGTTTTAGACAAATGCTGGTTATTACTTAACTGTTTCTTAGGCTTTTCAAGAGATTTTGTTGAATTCTGAGTATTTCTAGTTTTATATGATTTTTTCTTGCCCAAAAGATTTCCACCTATAGAAAATAAATACAGAAATTTTTTATTACAAATATATTTCAAATTCAATAGGTTTTAATCATCTAGAAATAAGCATATAAAGAAAAATTTGCAGAAAATTACAAAAAATTTAGGCAGTCTTCAATCTATCATACACTATTATAAACTATGATTTTTAAAAAATGTGTACAATTAAATGATTCTAAAATTATAGACTTAATTAATAATTTATTATGCTTTCCTTTCTTAAAAAGTTTAATTTTTGAATCCTCCAATAAAATGAAATGATTTGCAATAACAAACTTATACCTAGTTCTATTTTTTTAAATGTTAGACATATACATAACAAGAAAAAATGTTTATGTGGAGCATACATGTTAAATAATACAATTTTGAAAAATGAATTAAAACTCAATATAGAAAAATAAATTTTGATTTTTAGAAATATGTATACAAACTATAAAAGCACATTGTGTGCATTGTAATTGAAATACATTAACATAAAATCATAATTATGTAGTAAAAAAATATAAGAAATTTACTTTCAACTAATGTACTTACTTTTAAAATATCAATCACATACAAAAATTATTTTTAAAAAAAAAGGACTCAATGAAAGATTTATAATTTCTACCTTAGACTTATATTATGTTTAACAATTTCTGCAAAATAGCTTTTGTTTATTTATTTATTTAATTAAAGTCTTTTACTTTTTTTTATTTCCTAAAAAAAATTTACATCAAGATATTACAGACATTTCACCTGAAAGAGTCTGAAATGTGGTTACAAATATATATATATATATATATATATTATTCTCTCACTTTATATAAACAAATTTAGATAAATTATAATTGAAAATAATACAAAATTAAGCAAATTTTAAGTAAAATACAAAATATACAAATAATACAAAAAATTTCGTATAAGATTTTTTATTTAATTTAAAAACATATAGTAAGTTTGGACAGCAAATGAATTTTATTTTTAAAAAACTTCTTTCCATGAAAATTTACATATAATTAAATTACTAACTTTTGCATATAAAAACCACAAAGAAATAAAAAGATGAATCAGTTTTTGAAGTACATCACAGTAAAATATATCATAGCTACAGAGAATACTAAAACTTCCATAAAAATTAATAACTAATAATTACTCTAATAACTATTTACTTTATGCAGATAGCATCAGAAAATTCAGTGAATAAAAATACTCTATATTTTATTTTTCATATACATATTTATATATAGATCTAACTTCTCTCTTTTTGCAAAAAAAAAATTCAAGAGGGGACCATTTTTAACAAAAACTAAGCAAAGTTTTATAAGCATTTATATAAACTATAAACAACACTGATATTTAGATATATCTTAAATAATTTAAATATTTACATAAAACAAGGAATATGTTATGCATGTCAAAGTTTTTTATTAAAGAAGTTATTCTTTTCATTACTTAATTAGTCTAAAAGCAAATCCTTAACCTGTAAATTGATTCAAGAGGATAATAAAATATAGAAATAAAAATTTTCAGACTTTTAGATCAAATAAAATAACTGCAAGAAAAATAGAATAAATATTAAAATGTCTGTCAATAAGAAAAAGTCAAAAATAAGTAACGCTAAATTCGAGAAAAAATATTTTCAATATCATTTCTATAAAGAAAAATTTACAAAACAAAAGAAAAAATAAATCCATAATATTTAATAATGAAAGTGTATTATACTCAATATATTTTGACATTCTCTCTAAGAAAAACACATAACAATACAATCTGAATGTAAAATTCTGTTAAAAAATCTGTTTAATTAGCTGCAATAAAAATGAGAAATATGACTAAAAACATTAAAATTCATAACACTACATTATTTAACTTTGAAACAAAATGATTAAATAAACAGAAGGAATCACATTTTGAATTTCAGGATATTAAATGAAACTTAATTTTATACCATTAGCTACTGCTTATCCCCCCCCCCCTTCCTCTATTTTTCTATTTTATTCATAAAATTATTTTTCTTAGTAACATATTTGCTACCTCATATGGGAAAAGTTATTCTTACAGTTTCAAATTACAATTTTGCTGGTAAGTCATTATAGTATCTGTTCTAAATCTACTAAGTACCTGTGCAATAGTAATCCAGTATTTTGTATCAATTATCATTAACGTATATGCCATCTGTATTATTCAATTTCTAAAATTTTGTCCATGTAGTAAGTTCATTAATTAAATCTCAAAAAATATTTTAAATAAAAGTATCTATAAAGTGTAAATCATATGTAAAAAAATTAAATCTTGTACATTCTTAAATCTGGAGAGTGTAACTCAGTGATTATATTATTATTATTATCCAGAAACTCATATTAATTTGGACTGAAAGAAAAATTAGTTTTAATGCAATTTTTATTTGATGATCATTCTTTAGTACAACCATATTTTGAATTCCATTAAAAGTATAATTTTTTTTATATCTATATAGATGCATACATATCACATTTGATTTAATCAAAATAATATAGCATACTTTCTATGTACCTAATAGTTGCTGATCCATAAAAAAGAAACTGTTCAGGTATTATACGGTTATTTTTAGTTTTTTTAAAAAATGAAATAATAAAAATACATCTGAAATTATATATTTCTTTCTTCTCATATGTCTAACATACAAATTGTACCTTAAATTACCATACAAGAATTGCCATCATGAACACAATCAGTTACAATTTGAGACTGTAAAAAGAAAACCTTTTCTTAAGATATCCGACTACCCTAAAATTGTTAATTTTGCCAAAAATTGATATTTTTTTTATGATTTTATTTTGTAGGTCATCTTATTAACTTTATAAAAATACCAAGTTTATTATTTTCCGTTCACTAGAACAAAAACTACAAGTGTTTTAGCGTAAAAAGTGTGTGTGAAAAAGTACAAGTATGTAAAAGCAGATGCCATTACTTTAAGCAAGATGACATACTTTGAAATGTATTTTACGCGCAATGTGTTTTTTAGAAAATGCTTAAACAGGGACAGTAATTGCTAAAAAAGTTTTCAAATTAACTGAAATTTTTTGTGTATGTTCTGTATAAAAGAAGTGTTTTAGCCTTCAGATTTATCAATCACTGTTTTATTACAAAATTTACAGTCCCTTTTGTTAATGTAATCACTGTTGTTTTAAGCAATTTCATATAATAACCAGGATAAAGTGTTCTAGTTTTTGTAAAAATTAAAATGCCTCTTATCCTGAAGGTCATTTCAAAAATGAATAACATAGCAACATATCAGAATTGAAAATTTGTTCATAAACTTTTGGAACAGAATGGGCCCCGTTTATGTTATTTTTTGTAAATTTGTACTAATTTTTTCCCATTTTAGAAAAATAATTTCTTTTCCTCTTCTTAATTTTGGCATATTTTTCTTAAAACAAATCTAAAAACCACTAAAAAATCCCCATACCTCCATTTTTTTTTTTTTTTTTAAGTTTTTGCAAGTAGTCGGATACCTAAAGAAAATGGTCATCAGAGCATTTTCATAAATACTTTGTAATAATCTTTTTTAACTGCATTCAATTTCTTGTTTTACACACAAATTAATGTTACTATTATCAATACTCACGAAGAAAAAAAAACATTTTGCAGCCAATAATTAAATAAAATTCATTAAATAAGTTTCCAAATTAACTTTATTTTATCTAATCTAAGTTATTAGCATTTTGGTAAAAGCCAGGTAAGTTCAATGTTTTCAGTAATATACTTGTTATGTAGGGCTGTCTTTGTTTTTCTTATTCAAAATTTGCCACCTTCAATATTGTCAATTATCAATGCAGGATCCATTAGTCTCCATTTTTGTAGTCAATTTGTTTCTTCCTTTATATTTTTATAGCCATGACTTCCTTTGCAAGTCACACAGCTGGTATACTTAGAATTTCACAATGGAGTATTGTGGAAATCTGGAGAGCAATTTAAAAATCTTCTAATATTCCTTTCATTCATTTTTTCACAAAATCATCTTCATAAGGTTCTGAATTTTCAGAGAAAATCTTCAGTGAATCCACAAGCCTGTTTATGTTATCCTGAGTATCATAAACAAGGCCCATAAGGTTCAGAATGGGATAGATGCAGGCAGGAGTTTTAGTTTTTTGACACATGGTTTGGTAAATGGAATTATCTTAAGCTGAAGCTTGGGAAAGTATTTTATTAATTTTGATTTTCACAGAGGGAAGGGTTTTTTTTTATTATTATTTCAATTTGCAATATATTTGATTGGTTCTTGAAGGGGATATCTATTGTGTTTTGACACAATTTATGGATTTTTTAATTTTTTTAATCTGTAAGGGGTAAGGGATGATCAGGAGAAGGTGGTTGATTGCTATAAATTTTCAACTATTTTGTATAGTAGCACTTGAAATTTATTACAGTACCATTGAGCTTATAAACTTTAGAAATAATAGGGTTTCCAGGAATGGAGGTAGAGAGCATGTCTTAGAGTTTATTTCAGTTAAGGTATTGGAAAAAATTGAGAGTTGGTGATGTGAAGTTATTCAAGTTCACATCAAAGATAGTCAGACTGTGATACCTGGAGAACTCAAGACAGTAGTTTGAATACTGTAAAAATCTTTGGGAAAGGCTTATGTCCAAAGTAATATTGATGCTGTCCCTGGGGGAAATGTGTTTGTTTCAAAAGAGGATTGAAAGAAGATGTACTTAACATAAAAGATTAAGATAGGTTTTTTCCTGCAATATTTTGCCAGGAGTGAGGGTTTCAGATACTGTGTTTTGTATTTAAATCCCCAAGAACAAAGCAGTAATTTTTATTCCTTAATCACTTTTTTTATTAATATTGTAAGAGGTAATCTTAGGTGCTAGTAATCTGATTTAATTTTTTTACTAAGATCACACTTTAAAGAAACATGAGGGCTATTGCAATTTAAGGCGAGCATTGTACTTACTAAGGCGGGGGAAGCCTAGATCAAGTGATGAGGACCCTTCTAGAGCTGGCACTCCACACTCCCAACTTCCACACCATGCTAATGTGAGGACTTTGAAACAGCACAGATTTATCATGCATCAGCCCTCTACACAGTGAGTCTTCAGTGCCACCAGGACTTGAATGGAGGACTGGCCACAAACTTGTTAATATAATCACAGCCACTTATGGGCCTGTAGACAGAAATTACAGTAATCAGGGTACTATCAGTGCTAAACTGTAATAGTAGTGTTTTCAAAGCTTGGATCTATTGATAATATAATTGCATAGGATATATCTTTTAATAATGACAGCAATGCATTCACATCTGTGGGAGGTGCAGTCAGTTCTGTAAATGTTATAATTAACAATTGTACTATGACAAACAGGTTGGAGATGAATTACATGGATGCTTATGATGTCGGGATTTCAATGATTAATAAAGATTTTGAGGTCATTCATTCTGTTTCTTAGTCCATGTGAATTCTATAACATGTTAGATTAATTATTTATTATTTTTTTGGCTGCTGAATTTTAAAAAAAATTTCTCAATATTTAGAAAATGGTGATGAGGCATACAGATTTGGAAAGTATGGTTTTAACACTATGAATGAACTGTTGAGTTGTGGCATAAATTTTTAACATCTTGATCTTTTGTGATAAAAAGATCAGAAATTGAATATGAATTAAATACAGCTGTTTAGAACAACTATTGAGGTTGTGTAACCAAATTTTACCAACACTTTATAAATACTTCACCCCTAAAAAGTAAATGATTTCCCTCTAATTAACAATTTGAATGGGTTATAATAGTTGAGTGTTTCAAAAATGGTGTTGAGTCATTTACTTTAAATTTCTTTACTCAAACAAAGAAACAATTCTTTCATCGCACATTTTTTGTTTCAACTTCATTTTTTACTCCCCCTCCCATAGCACTAACTTCCCCTCTTCCCACTCTTTGACTTCTGATGTAGTACCGGTTTTCTGAACGGGGTAATTCATTGCCAACAATATGCTTATATATTCCAGACTGTTTCTTTAAACAGCATATTTGTTCTAAAAACCAACTACTTCTGACAATCATTTCCAAATCACACTCTTGTTATAGTACTGAATGGTCTTCACTTCCAAACTTTATCACCCTTGATCAACTGAATTGTAATCAACACCATCTGTTGGGAAAAGTAGATTTATAAATATTAGAAGTCTATCTTAAATTCAATAATAAAACAGATTACATATTTTCCTTAAAGAACTTAAAAACTCTACAACATAAAAAATTGTACTTATGAACAAATACAATAATTAACTACATGCATAGAAAATTTAAAATCATCAAGACCAAGAATCAAAATAATTACATTAAAAACAATAAGAAATTTAAAAACAAAAAATATATATAAAATAAAAATTAAGGCTATTTTTTATATTTGGGTATAATTGTACATAATTTATTTCACAAGTCATAAAAAAAAAACATAATGCAATACTTGAAAAAGTAGAAAATAATTTTTAAATGGATATAATTCAAAATACAAAAGAAATAAAACAAAAATTAACTTTTTTCCTCACAAAGAATGAGAAAATATATTAAATATTCACAACAATTAAATAACAAAAATAATTAAATAAAACAGATGTGATCCCCTAGTATATAATAAGTTAAATTTTAAATACATTTCAATTTCATAAACAAAATATGGTGAATAAAAGTATAGAAATAAAAACAAGAAGAACACTTCCAAAACTCTTGGCATAAAAGATAACCATGAAGAAACTGTGACCGTAATTACCGCATACCAATAATTCCCTAATATATCTGAGTCAAAAGTTCTAACACCAAAAAAATTGAACACAAATCAAAGTTATTATTGAAATAATCTAATATTTTCTTGTAAGAAACAAAAAAATAAAATTATACTTGAAAATTATTCCTATCTCATACGTATAAAAAATTACATTTCTTCAAAAGAATATAATGAATCTTTTAGATTTTAATCATTACCATTTTTAATTAAAAACATATACACTGGACCCTTGAATGAAGTTTCTACAAAAGAAAAATATAATTAACATCTTCCAGACAAAAACCATTAAGTAAAAAAAAAATTCAGGTAAAAATAATTTCACTGGCAATTACAATGACTTTACTTAAAAAAAAAAAAAAAATTGCTAAATTATTAATATTTATCATACAATATTTATTGTAAGACATTTATTATAATTGTAGTCATCAGGTGCATGTCAAATTTGACATGTGTGCACCTGAGTTCATTTAGGGTCGTCTTCGCAAAAGTTAAAGAATGGGACCTGAATTTGGATATTTTTTCAGTTATAAAAGTACTGCAACATTAATATTACATTCTAGCTTTGCTATCCTACAATGAGCAGCATATTTTATCATACTACTTGCTTCTATTCGAGTTGATTGATCCCCTTTCTTCTGGCATAAAATGTGTTTCCCATTTTCTCTCTTATATCAAAATGCAAAAAAATTACAATTTAAAATAAAAATCTTATTGAATATTTTTAAATTTTAAAAATGCTACATTATAAGGAAATGCTTGAATTACAATGATACAAATTTTCACTGCATTTTTTTTATCTAGAAATACAGTCCATATTTAATTTATTCTCTCTTACATTTGATAAAGACAGTCTTAAACCAAAAACCCAAATATCAGATATTTATAACTCTACATGTATTAAATGCAATTTTGAGAAAGCTATACAGTTTATGGTACAATACAGAATTTATCAAATAAAAAAATTTTAAACATAAGCTGTACCAAACATCTTTACAATGATATTTATATAAAAAGTAATAAAATTGTAGACACAGATAAAACTCTAGACACAAATTAATCAATCACATTCATCTTCATGTTTATCAGATTTTTTTTTCCAGACGGGAACTGATAACACATATAGATGTCCAATTATCATTCATATTTCAAATAATATGTCTTGGAAGGACACAGGGCTCATAACTTGGCAAACCAAAATATTCAATAATTCCTGAAATATTAAAATAAAACATATAATTGTTAAAATTATTTTTCCTAAAAAAACAGTTTTCTATGTATTACTAGAGGGGAGGAATTCCACCTAATTACAGATGATAACGAACTCAAATAAACCTTCATCAAAAACTTAATCTCTCGATATTTAAAATTAAAATGTAATATTGAATTACATAATTCTAAATCAATATCAAAATTAATTTAATTTGATTACAATATTTACATTTATAATAATTAGTTCAATCACATAACAAACCATGCAGTTATTAGATAAAGTTCTAGTTTAGTCCAAACATTGGTTAACAAAAAACTGACAAGAACAGCTTTTTCCTGTATTGGATTTGCAAGTTGGGTCATAATAGCTACAATAGTAACAATTAAATTCATTAAATCAAGTGAAAAATAAAGAGTTTATACTAAAATAGGATCTAATTGTAACAAAATTGTTGATATATATCTTCAAACAATGAAACTCCTCTCTAAATCTCTTAAAAATACATAATTTATGCTAATCTTAAAATGTTACTATATGATTCGAAACAGCAAAATATTTATAAAGCATTTGGTACTTACGTATTATCGCAATCTAATGGCAACATTAAATTAAATGAAGCACATGGTTGGCGATTCAGAATGTACGGCACATAGGAAATTGGGGTGGCTAACTTGGAAGGTAATCAATAGAATTAGCGATTATTGTGATAAGTAAATACCAAGCATTTTCTTATAGTAAACTCATATTATATCCACAAGAAATTGAAACATGCATAGTATAATTAATATTTATCAAGTAGAAAAATATTTAGAATAATTAAGTAATGAAACCACACAACAATGGTTATAGAGTAGAATAGGAGGCCCCTTGACGTGTCAACAAACAATATGAAGTGAAAGGTGTTCGGAGAGTAATGAAGCATAGCCAAAGTAAGAAGAGCCAAATTCACTCTCACATCAGATAAACATTCTCAAATCCAAGGGTCTACCTATTCTACATTTTAGCCCCAATTATTATTTTAAATAAGTCTAATTAAAATTCAAACTGTTAAATGGTACAAAAAAATGTATATTCTATTATTGATTTCAAATTTCTCCAATACATAATATAAAAATAAATGTCAGTTCAAATTGATTTTTAAATATTTGAAGCAAATGAAGGCAAGCACAATTTAACAATTTTGCAAAATATGTGCAATGCATGTATGTAGATATATATACAGAAGCATATATATTGAATTGTACACAATCATTAACATCCTGCACTTCCACCATTGAATAAATTAAGATAAATTATTGTATTGAAGACGTACTTACATAAACACAACAGAAAATGTAAAATAATAAATTAGAAGTCAGATGAACGATTAAAAATATCAAACAAAATTTCACTAATTACTGTAGAAACACAACGAATAAGCAAATCACAGGAATTAAAATCCAGATTACTATTAAAAAATATTACCATCGCAACCAGATCTTTCTTATTAATAATTGAAATAAAAAGTATCCAAGATTTTTACATTTAACGATATCTTATTTAAAAAACAAATTTGATCCATAAATTTACGTTTCAACTTGGCTTCTTTTCAGTTAAACATGGAATTTTTTCATATATACATGAACGATAGAATATATTGCATGTAATTTCAAAAAAATCACAAGCGTTTAAGATAAATATTTATACATCAATTTTAAATCATAATATTGATTTCATACATGTATGACGCCATTTTTAATTTACCAAAACTTTGTATATTAAAAATAACATAATGGCAATGGGGTTGATTTATTTTTAGAGAATACAACTGTACTTTTTATTTATATCATGTGACAGATGTATTAACAATGTTTAATCGTATGTAAGCATAGAGGCTCTGGGCAATGTCTCTGCTTTGCTTGCATTCTAATTCTATGCTTTTTAACTTGTTTTCTGTATAAATAATTGTAATGTATTTTTCATTCATTTACTGTTGCATTTTCTCATAGTGCTTATAGTTTTAGTTGTAACCTTAGTTTAATCATTATAATATTAGTCTAAAATTAAGTTTATACTGTTAATCCTAGGCATTGTTCCTCTAGTATTTATTTTATACACTAGAGGAACAATGCTAGTAATAAAACACTCACTTATTCCTCATTTATTTTCTGTTATTCAACCCATCTGCTGTTGTAACAATAGATTGCCGATGAAGTAGTAATAAACTTAACATTCTCATTCGATATTTTTCTTATCATAAAGCGTTACTATTGTTAAATTTTTACTTGTAATAAATTATAAAAGTAATTTTAAAATATTTGTACTTTGTAATTCGTTGAATTTTATATTACACTTTCTTGTATTCTCATGAAAATTTCATCTACTCCTACATATATATTTCTATATTGGTTTAAACTTCTCAAGAAATAAACTTTTATTTGCCTTAAAATGTTTTACACAATAATTTCAATTATTGTTCCTCCTGCATAATAGTTACAATGTCTAATTGTGTTTTAACATGGATCCATCCTTATAATTCTAACCGAAGTTATTAATAATATTTACAATGAAATAATTTACAAACAAATTTTTCTACATTTTTGTGATGCAAACTCTTTTATTTGCTCCTCACATTTTAAGTCTTTGGTGAGATCAGTATTGCTAGAAAGAAGTGATAAATAATTAAGTCTAGTATTTGTTATTGTTGTCCTATATTTGTTTTGTAACTAGGACATTTTAGAGAACGCACGCTCCGCTTCACAACTAGTAAAAGAGAGCGTTAGAATTTTTTTTAAATGGTATACAAATTTGGAAAAACATCAACAAGTTTCAAAAATTAAATTGAACATATCGCTACAAGTATAGGACCCTAGCCCAAGTTGTTTTAGATAAGTTTTGAATTGAACACTTTCATTTACTAAATGTTGGTCTACATCATTTGAAAAGTAATCAGTAATAGTGGATACACTCTCCAGGTTGACGGTCTTCTTACTTTAAACTTACAAATCCATCAAAAATTTTAAAATTTCTTACTATATTCTGCATATATATATTTGACTTCTATTTAAATCAAGGATTAGCTTATCTAACGCAAATATAAGCGTGTCTCTTTTAAATTTTTCTGTCCCATACACAGCTTTTTCTGTGGAATTATCTGAAAATTTTGAAATAACCCGGCTCTTGTTCACAATACTATATTCCGTTTCCAATACAAGGACTTAATTTTCTGGCCGCGTCTTGATACTCCTTCAGTTTTTGATCTGATTCATGTCGTACATTGATTATAAACGCTTTTAATGACATAATTAACTTATTCCCTTCACAGATGCCCAAACCAGGAGTCTGCATTTTTTTGTTAACAGAATTAAATCTTTCTAAAATTTCTTCCCAAAATATAATTAAAATGGCGGTTTCGAGTTTTTTTAATTTATTAAATAAATTTAATGCCTCTTTTCGAAAATCAATTTTCTCATTTTCATTGTCACTAAATATCTTAAGAGTATTCATGATATTGTCATAATTATCTTTTAAGGCTTCAATAGCATCGTAGTGACAAGACCATTTGGTCTGACTTAAACTTTTTAAGGTAAACTTCAGTTCAATTTCATGGTTTGGAAGTTCCCACCTATGGGTCGAAGCAGAAAAGAAAACATATTTGTTGAACTAAACCAAAGAAGTTCATGATTTCAGTTGCAACCTTAACTGATTCTGCACCAACCAGATTAAGAGAATGTGCAGCACACGGCACATAATTAGCTAATTTATTTTTTTCTTTTAGAAGAGCTTGCACACCATTATATCGACCGGACATATTGGCAGCGTTGTCAAATGATTGTCCCCTACAATTATCCAATGGCAGTCCATTTGTTTCTAAAAATTCTTGTTGAGAATTGAATAAGTATAAACCAGTGTGTGACTACTAATCTTAATTAATGAGACACATCTTTCATGCACTTTTCCCCGAAAACAATTTCATAGTACAATAGCAAGTTGGTCATTGTGGGACAAATCTGGTGCTGATTCCATCACAATTGAATAGTACTTTGTGTCATCGTTATTTATTTGAGTTGTAATTGTTTTAATGATTTGCTTGTCCATGATCTCAATTATTTGCTCATATATTGTTTTTGATAAGTAAGATATGGACGATTTTGGTCGTAGTTCTCGCTGTTCAATATGTTCACGAATGAATGGATCTAACTCTGCTAGCAGTTCCAGGGCACCCATAAATTTACCATTATGAGGAGAACCAAAAACTTCCTCGGTACCTCTAAATGTTAAAGCTCTCATAGCCAAATACTTTACTACCGCAATAACACGTTTGAGAACATTGTGGTAATATTCGGTATCTTTTCTTATTTGCTCCTGTAACTGTTTATCTAAAACAGACTTATTTTCCTTTCGTGTCAACCGAACTAACATGTAATTTTTATGTTCAGTAGAATTTTCATAATTTTCTAAGCAACTTATTACGTGTTTCCAATCAGAAAAACCGGTTGTGTATTGAGAATTTATTTTAGAAAAACGTTTGCAGGTCAAACAAAAAACACTACCAATACTAGTTGAATAACGTAGCCAAGATCTTTCCAGCACTTGGCCATTTTTAAATTTTTTAATGAAATGATTATTCGAAAATGATCTCTTTTGTTCTTTGTATTCTCTTACCGAAACAGAATATATATTGTTTGGATCTTTATTTTGAAAATAACTCATTTCATGTGAAAGGATAAAATCAATAAAATTATTACTTAGAGATTTAGGCCACGAACCCACGTCAACGTATTTCTGAAACTCAAACCCAACATTTTCTAAACACTTTTCTGTCGGGACATTACTGATTTCTTCTGTTTGAAAAATATCTTTATCAGAAGGCTGTTGGTCATCGTGATCTAGCATATTTTCACCATTATTATTTGTTTGTGGTGCTTCTACGTTTTCTTTGGCTAAATTCCTTTCCTTTTCGCTTGTTAAAGCATCTGCGTTCGTTATATTCTTGTTGTTTTGATCCATTGTAAGAAAAGTAAAAATTTTGACACATTTAACTTTTTTTCCTCGATTTAACATTAATTTTCGTTTTTCTGCCCCACTTTTGTATTTTCTGTCAGACATATCTATATTGTTAACTAAGGACTTGATTATTCTGAAATTAAATTTAAAAGTTTAGGTCATAAAATTACAATAACTGTGTTTAATAAATTAAAAATATCCAAAAAAATTTTACAAAACAATACATTATATTTCTGAAACAATTAAAAAAATTATCTAGTTTGTATAAAAAAAGTAAAAATCTTTATCTATACTCGCTAAAACCAAAAACGCTGATTATTGATATTAATTGGCCTATTAGTTTAAAGGGGTTTTTATAAAAAAATAAATTTTAGAATTCGATGTGTCAATTAAGCTTTCAGAGTTTCTAATGGCCGCAGTAGCCAAGAGGTCAAGGTATTGGACTCGTGGCTGGCGTGTCATGAGTTCGAGCCCAGTACCACTGAAGACCCGCCGTGTTGAAGGGCGATGCATGTTAAATCTGTCGAGAGCTCAAATGTCGTCCTCGTCACTTGACCATGGTTCAAAATTACGAGGTCCGTCGCCAAAAGCCCTCGTGTAGCTGAACAGTCCAACGTTAACATTCAATCAATCAATTCAGAATTTCTTGTCGACACGTGATGCGAATTAAATCGTCTTTTTTCTTTTCCTCCTTGGCAGGAGAACATAATGGAATCGCAACCTTAGCCATCAAAATTGCAGACGATGGCTCTTGCAGATGTTCATTGTTTTTCACGCTATTAATCTGGTGATTTCGGGAGGATTTCTTATGATTTTCTACACCTCGAGGTATGCCCAACTCTTCCACACGAATAACAAACAGGTCTAAATTTTGGCTGTTACGCTTCATGTTTGGAAAACAATTCATGTCTTTTACTCTGAATTTCATTTTTAAATTTCGGGGTCCTTTAAAAATTAGATCCTGTATCTGCCGTATTGCTGAGCGACATTTCATTTTGATTCGCTCTCTTGACACATGGCCGAATACAAAAGTATTCGTCCAATTTGTCTGTCAATACAGATGGTTCACAAAATTTTGCCCATTCGTTCACGAAATGCTTTCTAATCTCTCCCGGTACGCGTTTTTTTTAGCTGAACAGTTATTATTAAATCCTTCAATGATTTGAAGTCTCATATTTCCATTCCATCGAGCCATTCCTCGAAATAACTCGTAGTTTCGAACACAAAATCACGCCAAGATTTCGCAGGTATGCACTGATATTTCAGGAATTTTTGCCTGAAGTTCTCTGGGCTCATTTTAAACCTTTTCATTAAAATTCCCTTTATGTAGTCATAGTTGTCAAATTTATCTTCTGATTCTCTGGCTATTAGCTAAGTAATATCGGATGGCCTGAGTGCTAAAAGAGCTGATCGTTTTTCCAAATCAAATTCGCGTTGTTGTAATTGCTGTTTCGCGATTTTTTTTCTAATTCGAATTCGTGCTGCCTGTCAATTTTTCCACTTCCTCCTTTTTAACTCGTTATTACAAAACAACGGATAATTGAGCTTTGACTAACTCCTCTTCATAATCTTTGCTTTCGATTATGAGATTCTTTAAATCAATAATTGTCATTTTATTTGATACCCTCTGACCCAACTCCTACGCCAATAAATTTAAGTCCTGCTTTTTAAATTTCCCCAAAAATGCTATATGAGTTTTTTTAATAATCTGAAAAAACACGCAATAAAACGAAAATTACGCCAAAAAGGGATTGCAAATTAATAATACAATATGTATCTTATATCAATACACACATAAAAAATAGCACCCATTATAGTAACTCAATACTCAATGAATTCAGAGGAATTAAAACAAAATAAAACATATATTTCGCAATATATTAGTTGTACTCAAATAACTAATAAAACAATCGCTTAAAATATTACTGATTACATCATACGCGCAACTTAATTTATTCCTGGCTGTATAATAAAAGGACACAATTATGTTTCACATAACTAGCATACTTTAACGATATATAGTGTTTAATACATTAAAACAGGAATAAATTTCACAAATTATACATATTAAAATCACAGCAACTTGGAATGTAAAGCTTAATGAGTTTCTAAAGCATCCATGAAGTACAATAACCAATTCGAGTAGTTACTTATCAGCAAAACAACCTTACATAAAAATTGTATTTAAAAAATGTTAAATATACGTACAAAATCACGAACTGACGTTTCATACTATGCCTGTCCGAATATAACACAACTATCCTGATATACAGGAATTAACAATCTCAATGTTTAATGATTTTTCAAGAGACGACTCTCTAAAACTTAAATTCTATTTATATGGAGTAAAAGTAATACGCATACTTGTATACAAATTCAAATTTTACGATTGCGTTGATGGGCAATGAAATACACTGAGGAATTAATGATTTCATAGCTTTTCTGATTTTTTTAAAACTGATGTTCTAAAACTTACTTTCCATATAATTCAAAATTGAACTGGTGTTCAAAATTTTACAACTGCATGGATATGTAGAGCAACATACCGTACACTGAGTATTCAGAAAAAAATACTCTATTAATAAAATAGATGTTAATCAGTAGAATGTTAAAATGTTTCTCCCGTTTTAGACGACAGGGAGTTGCAAGCAAAAACTTTTACCTGATTCCTTTCCCTCGGAAATCCAAAACCCTCCTTTAATTTTCTCTTCAAAAATTTTTTTCTATTATTTAGGTTCTGAGGATCCAAAATGACTGCGGCAGTGATGATTGATCCTATGAATGGGTACAGAGACAAAATAAAGACATGGACTCGGGGGCAGATTTAATCTCCCCACCCAGACAGAATGAATTCTTCAACCCACATTCACACTTAAATTTTTATCACTCCAAATTTTTAACTTACTAATCTTTTTATATAAATTTTTTTTCTAACAAAGTTAACTTTTTAAAATTTTTATTATCATTTAATGCAGAAATGGGCTAAGGTTAAAATGAACTCATGTAACTCACAGCCATCCAGATAGGAATTTGGGAAACAGTCACTCTGAATTCCTTTCAACTTATACTGAATTCTTTTTGGCCCGCCGGGGGGAGGGGTAATCTAATCGTCTCTCCATTTGCAGGTGGCGTTTTACAACCGTATATAGACTTCGAACTCTTACACAAATATCTTCCTACTTAAATAATTCAGAAATGTGTATTGGTACTTAATTTTTACTTGAAACTTGAATAAACAGGTACCTAAGTACCCTTTAACTTCAGGTATTATGCACAGGACACAGCACCAAATCAGTATATTATTGTAACTTAGAATTTTTTTGCACAAAAATAAATGACTTCAGAAATAGTGCCACTACGTTGGTATAAATGCTCGATACTCATCGGCGCCGCTCTATGACAAAGCCTCTGTCTATTAATTCTTAATTTCCGCGTTTCCCGTGGTACGGTGGAAGAACAAAAGTAAATTGTTCTTGCTCTTGAAAATAAAAATAAATTTGATATGGTATTTCGGGTATTTTATTTTTGATTTGTATTTTTTACTGGTTTGTTTTATTTTATTACTATTTTGAATGTAAGCATTTTTTTCTGTTTGTTATGCTCAACGGTGAACGGGGCCCCCTAGAACTCGAGAACCCCTGGGCTGCAGCCCATTAAGCCCATACGTAGATCCGGCCTTGGCTCCTGGGAGTCCTGCCATGAGTGGGAACACATGTGGCTGAAGCATGTCACAAGCATACCTTTAAGCTGTCAGGTGCCATGGATCAATATTAGGGGTGACCGTGTGTCATATGCGATGGTTCACCAGTTGCGGGAGTGGTGTACCGCTGTACAGCGAAGGCAGGATTGATACATCCAATTCATGGCCTCCACACACGCACACGATTGTCATTATTACCTCAATTGAATCTGGATTCACAGTTGAAGACGACTTAATTCCCTTCGATTGCAATCCAATCCATTTGAGTGCGACACCACTCGAAACAGAGTGGACGGTATGGGTGTCAATGGAGGCAGTGCAAGTTTATCCATTGATTTCTTGAGCGGGCGCCCAGGGGCCCGGATAAGCTGGCCTTAAACAGATTTTCTTTGGAGCTGCCAGTGCCAAAGAGACCTGTAGATCTTCTACGCCCGGGATCCGAAATGAGCTTAAATTGACACTGAATGAAGGGGTATAGGTAATGGGCCCCACTATTGCAACTGGCGACTTGCGATGATACGAACTGACACAGAGACCTGTAATGAAGGTGCTGCCTGAATACGGATGATGGACTATGAGACAGTTGACCCTATGCGTTTGTCTCGTGTGATGCGAGGTCTTCTAGATTGCTAGTCCTTCGAGTCAGATTGCCATGTAACAGACCTTTCTCTTGGTCACTGGCCCCGACACTTCATCACAGCGAAGTCAGAACAGCCATAGGGGCAAGCTACTCACCGAGATGACCTCTTGCTTTCCCTCGTCCCTATGATTCTTACTCTCTGACAATTGCTCATATTGTCTCCGATGGCGGCGTAATGAAATCTCTAGTTAAAAAGCGCCCCTCTACAACAGCAAGCGATCTCTATTTGTCTATTTTATAATACAAGGAGGACAAAGTTGTAATGACGACACCTCCAGCCTCAATAAAAACCTCCACTTCTCAATAAAATCAACTTTAATTTACAGTTTTTAAAACCATCTCGCTCACTAGCTCATACTCACATGATCTGATCTTCTCCAATCCGTCACTCTTTCATATCGGCGCCACCGAAGCAGCGCCCTCTATTTCTCAACATATTACCAGCTGATGGCCTTACAGGATATCAAATTTTATAATATTTTAATACTTGAAGATTAAATAATTATACATTCATAATAACAAATTGAACTAAATATTAAGCAAACTAAATAACAAGTAAAAGAAAAAAATCAAATATTTTACAGTTCTATATTTAGTTCTCAATTGGCAGCACACAGAGTTTATGAATTGGTCGTTTAAGTTCACCGAAGGGAGTTTTCAAATTTAAAACTTGAACTTTCCCATCGAGTCTTTCGTACACTTTTATGACGCGTCCTAGTTTCCATTTTAATGGAGGTAAATTGTCCTCCTTTATTAGAACTAAATCATTTATTTTTGAATTGGGCTGCTTTTTTTGCCAATTTATACGCTGTTGTAGCTGTGTCAAGTAGTCTAAAGACCATCTCCCCCAAAAAGACTGACTCATTTGATGTAGGAGTTTCCACCTATCGCACACAGATATTTTTCGTTGCACAAATTAGGCTCTGGAATTCCTTTTAAAGAAGTTCCAATCAAGAAGTGCGCAGGTGTGATAGCTGCACAATCCTCTGAATCACTGGACACAGGCACTAATGGACGAGAATTCAGGCAAGCCTCGATTTCTGCCCCAGATAAGTAGAGAATTCTTCATAAGTAAGAACTTGGGAACCAATAACACGTTTCATGTGGTATTTCATCGATTTCACAGATGCCTCCCACAGACCGCCAAAGTGTGGAGATGAAGGGGGATTAAATTTCCAGGTGACTCCTTCGTTTGCCAAATAATTGATTACTTCAGTAGAATCCCACTTTTTTAACTCTCTGCATGCACCTATAAAATTTGTTCCGCGGTTACTGTAAAGCTCTTCATGTCTTCCTCTTCTTGCGATGAAGCTTTTACGAACAGCAATAAAGGAATTTGCAGTTAAATCTCCAACCAATTCTAGATGAACCGCTTTGGTGATGAAACACACAAAAATGCAGGCATAAGTCTTCAAAGCTCGAACACCTCGTCCTCTCCTGGGCTTCACTTGAAATGGTCCAGCAAAGTCAACCCCTGATTTAGAGAAAGCTCTACCTGGATTCACTCTAGAAACAGGAAGATCTCCCATCAGCTGCTGCGAGAACACATTTTTGTGTCTGAAACAGGCTACACATTTTCTTATGACTTTTCGTACAACCGTTCGAGCACTAATGATCCAGTATTGCATCCTTAAGGCTGAAAGAATTAGTTCTGAACCACCATGAAGATATTTGTGGTGATAATGTCTCACCACTAGTTCAGTAATGTAATGCGATTTAGGAAGAACAATTGGATGCTTTGTACTTTTAGGTACATTCACATTCCTCAGCCTTCCACCAACCCTCAGGATTCTTTCATCATCTAAAAATGGATGCAACATTACGAGTTTACTCTGCGAACTCACTTGACCTTTCCTTTCCAATGTTTGGATTTTCTCGAAAAACACCTCTCGTTGTACATGCACAATTATGATGGAATGAGCTTGGTTCAGTTCTGCAGCGTAAAGAAACCTAGTTTGCACATGGGATAAACTTCTGAGGTTGTTGACAAACCGTAGACACCAGGCTACTACTCGCAATAGTTTTTGAAAGGAAGAATACTTGGGTAGCAGATAACCAATCCAATTACTGTCAGTCACTGTAGAAAAAACTACAGTTTTCATTTTCTCACATTCTATAGCATCAGTAGGTATTTCCTTCGTAGAATAATCGCTATAAAGTCCTCCCTCACTGTACATCCATACTGGTCCCAACCACCATAATTTATTCCACAATAAATGTTCAACAGATGCACCTCGACTGATTATATATGCTGGATTCTCACGACCACTACAATGATTCCATGATTTAGGATCCGACTTTTCCTGAATTTCAACTGCACGATTGCGTACGAACTGCTTCCACTGTTTTGAACAACCCTTTATCCAATGAAAAACGATTAATGAGTCTGTCCAAAATCTAAACTCGACAACTAAATCCTTCAAAAGACAACCAAGATATTTTCTGACTCTTGCACCGATCACTGCTGCCATTAACTCAAGTCTAGGTAATGTAAGTTTTTTGAGAGGAGATACTCTACCTTTCGACATCAGAAAACTAGTCCGTATTTCACCTTCATCACTTATGTATCTAAAATAAGCAACAGCACCGTAGGCCATTGGTGATGCATCACAAAATATATGCACTTCACATCTAGCTTTGCATGATCCAAAACAATTCCTCACTACTTTAAAACTCTTCAAATATTTTATCTCCGAACACCAGTTAATCCATTTAGCCTGCAAATCCTCCGGTAAATCATCATCCCAATCAATACCTCGCAACCAAATCTACTGGAGCAAGCATTTAATCCTAACCACAAAGGGACTTGTCGTAGTCTATCACTACCTCTAAGATTATTAACTCCCCTTCCTGTATTATCTAAATCTGAATGTGTTGAATTCATGATTAATTACTACTTATTAATAAATCAATCTTATTTATTGACTTTTCTTAATTGAGAGATTACACAAATACTATTCAAGTTTTAAGAACAATAAAACACAGTGGAGTATGAGAAGAATTCGATTATGAACGACGGAATCCTAACTGAATCCACGGTAGTCGACGCGTATAATTAAGCTACACACTTATATTTAATTTGGGAAATTGAACTAACCTGATATCTTTAGTTATGGCAGGTTCTTCTAAATACTTCTTCAATATTTGGATTCCTTTAATAAGTGGCTTCAATCTCAGCTATTTCTCAGTTCCGTCTCGAACCGATTTTATATATACTTTTCAATAGACTCTTCTCTCGACGAATATATTTCCACTAGAAAAACTACTCTCTCAAAATCCCTTCTCTTCATTTCATTTCTCCCTTTTATATCCTTTTCGAACTCGCTAAACCCGAAAATATCTCATTTGCATAAGTCACACTTTTGGCTCTCGGACGAGATTGGTTGAAATAAATAAAACATTTTAAAGAATGCGAGAGAAGGTTAGTGAAACGCGTAAGCACCTAACAAAACCAACAGGATCAAAAATCATAGCAGCCGCATGCAACACAAATCGCTTAGTATTCAACATATTCTTTAAGCTTCTTAACAAAGACGTAACATCTAATGACAGCTCATCCTGTACCGTATTCCAATTTAAACCCAACACCTTCAACTGATTATTAAAACCACTGTCACTTCGAACAACTCCCTGTTGAATCCACATTGATCTTAATTCCTCACAACTAGTATTTAATTTTCTCAACTTCATACCGGCTGCCCTTAAAATCATCACAGCATCCCTAGATAACTCATAGGCTTCATAAATATTATTTGCACCAAAATACAAATCATCTACATAAAGAGACGTATCTAGAATTTCCACTCTTTTAGGCTTATTTTCCCAATACTGTCTAATGTGCCACTTAATCGTGGCACTTAATATAAATGGGGATGTCTTACAACCAAAAGGTAGACGAGTCATTTGCATAATTTTAAAATTTTCATTACAATTATCTGGAAGTCATAAAAAATTTTAAAAATTCCTATCCTCTTCTACTATATTAATCATTAAAAATGCCTTTTCAATATCCGTGCTGAATGCAATTTTAAATTTCCTGAAATTTAAAAGAATATCTAAAACATTAGGATTTAAATTTTGACCGGTTTCGAGAAAATCATTAAGGGATAAATTCTCTCTAGCTTTGGAACTACAATTAAAAACGATACGAACTTTTGTTGTGTGCTTATCATTTCTCACAACTGGTCTATGTGGCATAAAGTACTCGTATTTATCGCGAGAGCATTCTTCAATTATCCCCTTACTAAATTGATCCTGAATTATATCTTTATATTCTTCTGCAACCCAGTCCATTTTCTTAAAGTTATTCTGCATATCCTCAAACCGTTTCTTCGCTATGAAAAATTATTCATTAAACTTTCCGGTGAGTCTTTTCATAATAACCGAGTTTCATATCTCCCATTCTTAAATTTTAAATTGTTTTTAAATCTCTGAATTAATTCGATATCCGTGTCTGAGAACCTCTCATCATCACATATCCCCAGTGCATCCAAATTCCATAATGCCTGTACATCAGATTTTACGCTCAAATTGGTTGATATCGCTTGCGAAATACTAGTTTGACAAATTTTATTTTGTGTTCCCTGCAATGTAAATCCGAAAATAGTAGGAATGCAATTTATTGAATCATTAATTTTCTCAATTTTACTATTACAAATAACGTCCCAGAATAAATCTCCTCCAGTTAATATATCTATATTGTGATCAGTAGTGTCACACAAATCCGCCAAAAGTATCCCTTTTTGTTCTAAAATAGTTGCTGACAATTGTTTCTATTACGCAATTCTATTTTCGCAACATTATATATTTTCTCTACTGCGTTGTTTGAACCAAAGGAAAAAACTGACAATCTCTCTTTTCGTAGTATTTTTAATTTTATAGTATCCGCGAATCTTTTAGTAATCCAACATCGTTCCGAACCGTTATCCAAAAGGATCCTGGCTATCTTGGTTTTCCCCTCCTGAAAGGCAATAACACTGCAGGTTTGCAGTAAGGTACCCCTTGACCTCAAAAGGCTAGAGTTACATCCAGTTGCCTCATTAGGATCTGGACATTCGGTCGGGGATTGATCCCTCGAACTTTCCTTTCACAAAGCAAGTAATGGTGAATCTTGCTCTTACAGTTTTTGCAGGGGTCAAGTTTTGCCCTACAAAAACGAGCCAAATGAAGTTTGGAAAAACAACGAAAACACCTATTCTCTAATTATAAATTATTTTTTCTTTCTACAACTGTTTCAAATTCGAAAAATTTATGCTCACTGCTACCACAAAAAACACAATTAGAATTAGGGGTGGATGCATAATTAATACTTTGGATAAATCTGTCATTTTTAAATCTTCTAGGTTGCTCAAATTTTTTAAAATTATTCTTACTTTCCCTGTTAAAGTTTTGATAAGTTAGGTTTTCTATTTTGTTCGGTAATAAAAATGTTCGTTCTCTCGATTGCAACTCTTTATCCAGAAATGTAAACAAATTTTTAAATGTACAGTCTTCATTTGAAAAATTTCTATTAAAATCTAATACTAATTCTTTTGGTAACCTTTCCAACAATATCTGCGTTAAAAGATTCCTGTACGATTCGGTTTCGATTCCCAAGGACACTAAACTTCTAACTTGCGTTTCGGCTTTGTCCGAACACGTTTCTTAACCCACTCAAATCTTTTATGTTTCTAACTGCAGGTAATATTAATAACTCGTTTAAATGTGTTTATATTAGAGTGTTCTTATTACCAAACCTATTTTTTAATAAATCCAAAGCTACATCATAATTCGCTTCCGTCAATGAAAACCCACTAATATAACTCGCTGCTGTTCCTCCTAAATAAGATTTTAAGAAATTAAATTTATCTATTTTAGTTAAACTTCTATCATTTTCTATCGCACTCTCTCAAACTGGCCGAAAAAATCCAGCCACTGAGAATGATCACCATAAAATTTATTAATACTTAATTTTGGCAATTTAACTGTTGTGTTATTCTCTATTATTCAGTTTGTTGAAACCGATTCGCTCGAATCCCTTTTGGTATAGCTATCAATTTTATTCGATATTCTTTGTTTCCAAAGAATAATTTTGTCTGAATATTCCTCTACATTAATAATTTCATTTTCTATTTCACTAATATCACATAAATTCTCGATAGTATTATTTAAACTTTTAAGATTATTTTCTTTTTCAATTAATTGTTCTTTAAACTCTTTTAAACAATTTACTTGATTTTGAAAAGTTTCATTACTCAGTTCATCTATACAATTTTCTATTTTAGTTAATAATTTTGTAACGTTACTTCTTAATACTTTACGTTTAATCCTCAATTTTTCAATTTCTGACATTTTAAACACTAAATGGTATGCAACGATAATCAAGAAGCACAACAACAGATCAAGAAAAAACAAGACCTACCTCAAGAACTTGACTATTCAACAACCGAACCCCACTCCTGACACCAAAATGTAATGACGACGCCTCCAATCTCAATAAAATCCTCCACTTCTCAATAAAATCAACTTTAATTTACAGTTTTTAAAACCATCTCGCTCACTAGCTCATACTCACATGATCTCCATGATCTTCTCCAATCCGTCACTCTTCATATCGGCGCCGCCGAAGCAACGCCATCTATTTTCCAACAAAAGTTCAGAGGCTTCTGAAGACATTGCGCATTGCTCAGTCACGCTGCATTTCTAATCATTTACATATTTGCCTGACTCGTACCTTCGATTCAAGTTTCGTAACAATCCCACTCTCACTTTTTGGTGCGGAAATTTTTATTTCAATGAGTGTATTTCCATGATGAAAAAGATTTTACAATTTCAAAATTTATTATTATTAAAAGACTTTAATTCGTTCTAAATATCACCCTGTCACTGTAAAGGCTAGAATTTTTAGAAACCTAAGATTTTATATCTCATCAGAAATTTCCTGTATGAAGTATTTCTGCCCCTGAAGTATGAGCGCATCGCAGTTCTGAGATGTGCCTCTAATTTTCTGTTAAAATTTCCCATTCATCTTTTTCTTTTGCCGGTTTCATCCGTTATTAACACCAGTATATGAAGATATTGTGGACTTCTTGTTTATGGGAGAGGGTATTAGTACGTCTGTAGCGATGATGTTAACTTGGCTTAAAAATCACATAATAGAACATAATTTAATTATTGTCTTCTTGTGTTTAATGATGTAGTTTTGCATTTAATGTTTGGTTAATGTTTAGTTTTGGAGGTCAGAGAAATACACCTATACCTTTTAAGAATGCATTATAAAGTGATTTTTTAACATGAATTTCAAGCTTATTTTACAGTAGAAATTTTTAAGTTGTTTTAGAAGAATATTTTTAGTGTTGTTAAAGAGAGTATAACATTAAGATTTGTATGTTTTGTATGTATATTATCAAATCAGATGGAGATGAAATTTCGTATATTATAATCAAGAATACAGGACCTATTATATCAAGATATGCATTAAGTAACAAAATTATTATGACTACCTCTTCAATACAGTATTGGACTACCTTTGGTCCTTTATACCGTATAAATTCTCTTTGATGTATTCTCTTCTCTCACCTCTTTATTTAAAAAGTACAGGACTTGAATTTCTAAAATTGAATTAGGATTATCTTTTATGCTTCCTCCAAAGTAGATTCCTGCAAAACCCATTTTTAGTCTATCTCTACTTAACAAAATAAACCTGCTTGCAGAATATTATGTCTAAATCTAATAATTCCCAAAACGGAAGTTTGCTTATCATTAAGATACCCCTTTGAGAGAAGATCTTCGTAAGGCCCGAGCTTAGTGGATTTCAATTAAAAAATAAGCATTTACACCACATTTCATTACTGTAGGTTTAGAAGTTAGAAAATAGGAATATTTATTATCTATACTTCCCAGTAACTCCTCTCCCTATAGGAGTCTATTTCCGTAAAATTCATTCATAGCGGATTTCTATTAAACTAAATAAACATGCCTACCAAATTTCAAGTCTTCGGATCTAATTTTCAAAAAACGGGAGTACTTATCTATAATGCCTCTTAACCTTGGGGGTTGATTTTGGCAAAATGCCTTTTGCAGCGGATCTCTACTCCATGAAAGAAACATGCCTACCACAAATTTCTTCAAGTCTGTAGATTTGACAGTTCCGAAAATATGATGAGTAAATCCCTTTTCTCCTTTACATTTATAAAGAGATATCAAGCATTCACTTTGAAAACTTTTAAAATCAAGAACCCCCAAACAAAAGAAGGAATATTATGTATGTTATATATTTTAAGTTTTTTTAAGGTATCCGACTACTTGCGACAACTTTTTTTTGAAAGAATGGAGATATGAAGATTTTTTTGTGGTTTTTAGATTTGTTTAGTATATTTTAAGAAAAATATGCTAAATTTAAGAAGAGAAAAAGAAATTATTATTACTAAAATGGGAAAAAAATGGGTTAAAATTGACAAAAAATAACATAAACGCGGTCCATTCTGTACCAAAAGTTTATGAACATATTTTCAATTTTTCTATTTTGATGTGTTTCTATGTTATTCGTTTTTGAAATGACCTTCAGGATAAGAGATATTTTAATTTTTACAAAAACTAGAGCTCTTTAGCTGAGTTATTATATGAAATTGCTTAAAAAACAGTGATTATATTACCGTAAGGGACTATAAATTTTGTAATAAAACAGTGGTTGATAAATTTGAAGGCTAAAAAATACTTCCACTATTATACAAAACGTACACAAAAAATTTAAGTTAATTATTTTCAAAACTTTTTGAGCAATCGCTGACCGCGTTTGAGAATTTTCAAAAAAACACACTTCGAGTAAAACGCGTTTTAAAGTACGACATCTTGCTTAAAGTAATAGCATCTGCTTTTACTAAAACACTTGTAGTTTTTGTTCTAGTTAACGGAAAATAATAAACTTGGTATTTTTATAAAGCTAATAAAATGACCTATAAAATAAAATCATAAAAAAAATGTCAAATTTTTGGTAAAATTCACAATCTTAGGGTAGTCGGATATCTTAATGGGAGAGATATCATAATTTGCTTAGAAATTGAAGACATAGAAGTATAAAGAAAATTAATAAAATTTCTTACCAAATCATACTCAGCAGCTCATGTAAAAATACAGACAATGTAGAATTTCCAAACATTTATTAAGCAGAGTATTTTATGTTACAACACAAATTCAAACAATAAAAGGTATAAAGTAAAACAGAAGCATGTAACATACGTTATAAAAAATTAATGAACCTAGAATTTCTGAAATAATTTCGTTTAGTAAATAGTTTGAGCTATGTAAATAGTTAGAATACAGAAAAGTTAAAGTCTTACAGAGTAACACTTAGAAAAAAAATATTTCTATTTGAATACTCACTAGAATTAAAGGTATTCCATGTAATAAGTATCTGAGTGTAATGGGCTCAGAACAGAAGAAGGTTTATCATCTAAAAAATTTTATATATATATATAAGTACCACTTAAATTTTTTTCAAATACTTAAGCAATATATTTTTGCAGGGTTTATGTAATCAACTCATTGAAGTGCATTTACACGATTTATTGCAATAAGTGCTGAAAAATATTTTAATGATTGACATACATAAGATCGTGCTGCATATGTTTATCATTAATTAAATAAATACAAAAAAAAATAAAGTTAACTCATTATTTTCAAAGCATATTGCGTACAATCTTCCGAAATATTTCTATTCTTCATGACTGAATTTCCGTAGCCAAATATCAATTCTGATGCAAGCAAATACATTTAAAATTTGTACTGAAAAGCTATACAAACTTCTAATCTTTTTTTCTCATAGCGTGCACTGGCGTGTAATACGCATTTATACTTTCAAGCTGCATTTTTTGATTTTTAGGTATATATACCTAAAAATCAAAAAATCGTTATACGGTGAATATATATATTCACCGTATAACGAGAGCACCCCCTTTCTACTAAATGTACGTGCGCAAAACTCTCACATTTTAATGTCATTTATTCGAGATATTATCACTGACTTTAAGGAAAATAGTATAGTTTTAGAATTACATTTCTGTAATGTGTTCATAAGGAATGGCATTGCCTTTAAATAAACATATGTAGATGTCAAACTTTTTTTATGTTAATATATTTTATTATTTTTAAGGCTATCATTTTTATATCCGACAAATAACGCGCACCTGTAAATTTCGATCTTATTTTTTGTGATAAAAGTGCGCTTTTTATGTGCCGGATTTTATGGTATTGCTTTTGAAGGGTTTCCTTTTGTACTATATTGCTTTTGAAGGGTTTCCTTTTGTACTATATTGCTTTTAGTAGACTAATGAAATGTGGAATCTCAAAGTTCCCAAGTAGTAATGAGTAGAAGTTAAGGGAATACCTGCCAGAGAGAACAAAATGAGGTGTCATTGTCTGACTGTATATAAATGAAAAGTCTTTTGCAAAAAAAAAAACTCATATTACGAAACATCAAAGTGAAATTAATTAAGAAAACACTTTGCTATATTCAATTTATGTTTCGTTTTTTGATAAACTTTTTTATGATTGCTAAATTAGTTGAATTTCAATAATAAATTTAAAAAGATTCAATTATTTTTCCTGATTCATTAAAAAAAAACGCAGTTTTCTTTCAACAATAACTTAACAGCCTATGAAGCAAAAGCGTATCTTTTTCACTTTTGCGCTTAACACCATATTACATTTAATACTTAGATTTCCTCTTTATTTATGTGAACAAATTGATTTATTTCAGTTTTTTTTAAGGTGGACTTCTAAATGTACTGAAAAGGTCAGGGTACTTTAACTTAATGAAATCACATTATTTGGATATGAAACTTTTGTTGAGAACGTAAATTACTCATTTAAATCCACCATAAAATGTAAAAATGTCAGAAATGGTCTAGAAAATTTTAAAATTACGAAAAATACATATATCTTTGCTTCTAAAATGCTCGGACGCCATGTTTGGCAAGCTTTATTGTAATGACTGCAGATGGCGCCACGTGTATGCGATCTACGTACAAAACTTTAAAAACATTGCTTTAGAAGAAAATTGAGCATAAACTGCTTAAATACACATTAAGAATACTTTATTTTACGAAAAAGAATATTTTGCTACATGAATAATGATTTTAATCACTTCAGAGACACTAATTCTGCTTTTTTTATTTGAAAGAGGGAGGGGTAAGAGAATTAAAGTAACCCTAGGCTACGTCATGAGATCACGTCATTGTTAGGGAGGGGACCCTCTTCGTTGGAATGAAAGAAGGAAGTTCTGACAATTTGTTTCCAAGATGAAACGGTCAAGTGACTTTGATATAAGGTTGAGGAGGGTGGGGGGAAACACATGAATAAGATAGCTGTTTATTTCAGGGGGAGGCGATTGGAATCTATTTTGGGACTGAAAGGGGATTATTGTGGGGTGTATATTTTCTTAGTGAGTGAAACATTTGTAGAATTGTCATTTCAACCAAACTGAAAGCTCTGCAGGGAGTGGTCAATAGATGCTATGCACCGGGGCCCTAAAATAATCAAGAATTAAAAAAATATACTCTTGCATATGAAAACTTTACAATACTCCTATTGATGTCAATATGGCGAGATGTAAAATTTATCGTAAACATTATTATTATGGATATCTAAAATTCGACAATCTTCAAAATAATTCTTGATGTTACGAAAGTTTAGTTTTTGTTATTCGATTTGGGAAGCTCCCAAGAATCCCTACCTCAACTGGACTTTTTAGAAGATATAATTTAGAGAAGTGGACTTATATTAATAAAGTAGCGAAATCTTTATGAAGAAGCTTGGTTGTTATTTCAATAATAACTCTAAAAATAATGTGAATGTTTCAAAAATCTTAATTCATGCTCTGTAAAGAAAAATCCTAACTATATATACATAGAAAAAATATTACGTAGAAGTATTTTCCATGAAAAGAGAATGTTTTGAAAATGTAATTTTTCTTCATGTTTTTGCTATAAAATTACATTTAAACAGTTTTAATGTAATGGAATATAATGGAAAATTTTAATCGAATTGTTAAGTAATTACTACTCTGTGCTAATGGATCACATAAGCAGAACAAAAAATTCGTAAAACAGAGAATTATGCACAGATCTCAAAAATAAGTTATTATTGTATTGGGAAAGGAAGTCTCCTTTCCGAAATTAAAGCAGCTAAGTACAAATGGACTGCACTCTTAAAATTTCCCATTAGGAAAACATTCAATCAATATTAGATATGTAAATTTTGAAGATAAAAAATTAACTATAAATGAGAATTTTTACAGGGTTTATTAAAGTAATTTATGTGCCTGGAGCAGGATTAGTAAAAGAAAGAGAGAGAGAGAGATTAGTGTCGCTCTATAAAGCAACAAGAGGGCTATTGATCACAAACCTCGTAATGTTCAACCTCGGTCGAGTAACGAGAATGACACCTGAGTTGGCATCCCTCTTTCCTAACTACCACATAAATGGGAGGAATGGCCTCATCTACATGAAGGGTCTTTAGTGGCAACAGGATTTGAGCCCATGACACTCCAGGCATGAACTCGTGACCATAACCACTAAGCTACTGCGCCCACCAGGAATAGCGAAAATTCTATTGAAAAGGTTAAGGGAGTCTGATAACCAATCAGTTTTTAATATATTTGAAGTTTTCTGAGAGTCGACAATCTCAATATTTGACAGTTTAGAGAGAGTGATTAGTTTAGCAATCATTTTAAAGCATTTTTCCATTCTTAAAAGTTTAATTAATTAAAGACTGGAAGGAGGTACCACCCCCTCCCTTATCTGCCTAATGGCGGACCAACTCCCATTGTACAAATTATGCAACTCTATCACAGCTCAAATTGCAAAACTGTAATTTCCTTGTATTATGTAGTTCATGCGGTTTTTTCTTCATAATTGGCTGTAAAAATTGTAACACATCGTCACGTTTAACTATTTTTGCACGTTCATGCAAAGCCTTCCTATCATAAATGTAAATTTATCCAAACTGTGAGTTTGCTCCATTCTTTAAAAAAGATGTAGTTTCTTTTGTTAACTTCACCTTAAAAAAACCTTGAAATAAATTTATTACAGCATCATGAAAAATTTTTTTGTATATAAAGAGAGATATTTGAGAGAATAATCGGTTCGTTCAGTAAAATGGCTATTAACTCTTACTTTTACTACTAAAATCGTTTCTGTTCAGTTATGTTTCGAGGTTTTTAATTTTTAAAGAGCAATTTTTGTGTTTTTACACATAGTTAAAAACCTTAGAAGCTTTTTTTGCTTTCATTAATTTTTTCCTATTGAGAAATTGCCGGGCTCAAAACATTCTTGTGTTACTAAAAGACAATATTTGGAAGAGGTGGAATACTACTGAAAATTACATGACTTAAAATGAGCCTTTTTTCAGCTGATACTACAATGAGACTTTATTGAGTTCAAGTATTCCGTATACAAGTATTGCAAATATAACTGAATTTATCTATGATATTACAAAATGTATTATAACACTATAGTAAAATAATTTCAAGTCATGTAATAAAAATCAAACTTTTTAAATTGCACCGACATAAAACTGAGAAAAAATTAGATGTTATACGTACAAACCTGGGGGTTTCTAATTTCAGTTTGTATCATTATTATTTTTATAAGTGTTTCAAAACTTTTATGAAAGCATCATGATAAGATTAGGCTGAGTAATCTCTGTCATCATATATATATAACAAATGCTATCAATTTTATGTAAAACATATTTTAAATATAAAAATATATATATCCTCATATAACATATTTAATTAAAGTAGTGTTTTGATACAGTGTACATAATTTGGATAAAAACATTTTTTTAATTAGATGACAGCATAATTTAATAATAATACACATCGTGAGTTTTACAAAAATAATGCAAAAATTTTCATATTCCAAAGTTTAAAGCTTTGATTGATTTTAAACAGAATTATTTGCTTAATTATTTATTTAAGAAAATAAGTCCTTTTCGTGAGTTTACAAACACGTTCGCTGGCACGTCAGCATGGCGCTGCCTCGTTTGCTGACGCCGCTCTGGGACGACGATCGATTATGATAGGTTATATGCTTTATTTTTAGTGTAATTTTGGAGGTTAAACAAAGAGGTTTTTAAGACATATTAGTGAAGCATTATTTTTATATTTTATGGGCTTGGTTTAAATATTTTGTGTTAAAAAATTGTTATATCCGTTTTTAAAAATGACTGGCATTACCTTTACAGCAAAGGAAAAGGAATGTGAATAAAAAATTGACTGAAGCCGAAACATTAGAATTACTAGATTACACCTAACATGAAAATAAAAGCTTTTTCTGGTTTTACTACTAAAATATAAGGAATGTTTTTAATAATCAAAACAATATTTTATAATTCGGCTTCTGAGGATGGATATATAAATTTTACTGGCAGTGAATGTGTTAAAATACTAAATTTTGAAAAATAAATTACATTAGTTGTGTTGATCTTTATTTTATTTTAGATCATAATTTTCCACTTTGATATGATAGCAATAGTCGAAAAGGATCATGATTTCAAACTCGAGGTCTGTGATGTTTCTCTAGAGTTGTGGATTTGCTTAATCCTGGTGGTACTAAAGAAGGGCTGGAGCACTTTAACTTTGTCGAAGCTCATAATCTTCGTTTGGTGTATTGTGGAAGCGGGAAAAGGGGAGTACAAGCTCAGGTATCTTTTTCATCATTTGACGAATTTTAAAATTACACGAACCTGTCATATATACTAGTTTTAAATTTTTATTATGTTTATTAACCTTTCTTGAAAAGTACAGATCGAGTAAAAGAGTGTTTACTGAGGAAGTCCTTTAATAATTCCTCCTCATATTTTTTAATCACTTTATGTGACAAGGGCGTTACATAAGCTGATATCTCACTCACCAAAAATTCAAATTTTAAGATTCAATTAAGATTTAACGTGCATCAGTCCTTACATATTTATCGGGGATCACTCATTTGCGTTGTGTGGAAGTTTGTAGAGAAGTCTGCCAGAGTCATCACACGGCCGGAGTTCAAAATTACGGTATCCGTCGCCGATAGCCTTCGTTGTTGCTTCGGACAGCAACAAAAATTTAAATTAAATCAAATTGACACATCCTTATAATACAGAAGTGAAGTGAAAATGAAACCTAATTTCCAAAGCGCCCTCTATCTAAACGTATTTGTGTTTGATACATGTAGATTCAAAAATATGATTGAAAATTTCTTGACTTGAACTTTTAATAAAAAGAAATGAGAGGAAATGCAATATGTACATAAATGCATGTTCTGTATATAGTTGTAATTTTTTCATGTATTCCATCATATATGAGTATTAAGTTTTCATTAATCGCATCAAAATGATAATTCAAGAGCCAGTTCAGGTATGAATACTAGTCAATATTTGTAAACATTATGATCTGATCTTGGTTTTCAGTTTTTATTTCATTAGTACTCATTTATTTATTTTTTTATTTTTGGACAATTTTAAAAAATTTTAATATTTTTCATTTGCTTGCACTAATATTGAGATTAGAGTTATTCATTTTGTACATTTTATTTCTAGCAGTATTAATTTATTAAAAAATGCTACTTCGAGGTACAAAAAAATTATTTTCAGACAGTGAAATCCAAGTCAATGTTTTTTCTTGTTTTAAAATGCATTGACCTTTTTTGCGTTCTTAAAAATATACAACTGACGTATATCAAGCTAGCGAGGATATTAAAAATTCACCTTTATTTATACTTTAAAATTCATCTGCTTTTTTTGAAATACTTATATTAATATTAAAAAACCTTTTAGTCTTCTTGTAATTTAAATTGTAACTTGTATTGATTTAAATGTAAAGTTGAAAGTCAACAAGTTTTTGTAATAAACATGATTATTTATAAATTCTAAGAGTATAAAGAAATAGTTCTGGAGTATTAAAAATAGATAATTTAGTACTCTAAAATTTTAAATCTTTCCAGATTTTTGATTTCTACTTTAGGTCAGAAACACATCGTATACAATTTTAAATCTAGTCTTAACTAACTAATCTAGTCTTAATATTAGGAATATTTTTCTGCTTATATTATTTATAAGGAAGTTTATTAAATATATTTTTCTTATTACTCATCTTTAAATTTGGCACCTTTTTGTTAAATTCTATGTTTTGTTTGTTTCTTTGGAAAAGATTTGTTGACGAAATTTACTCATGCTGAAATCCTTGGAGATAAAAGTTAAAACTCATTTATTACATCCTTAAATGCTTTTTTAAAACTACTTACTGAATATAATTTTTAGAAAAAATGTTATTTTTACAAACTCTATGCAATGTATATATAATACTTTATGGTTCAAATTTTTTGAACTCTTGAGTTTGTGCTATCAAATATAAAACACTGTATTTAAGAAACATTTGGAAATTCTACATTTAGCAATGTTACTTCAGATTTTAATTTAATGTGGAATTTGAAAAAGTTTGTATAACTTATTAAAATCTTCCTTTAAAAATCTTTTGTAAATATGAATTAATTTTTCTAATACCTCAGGGAAAAAAGTCTTCATCATTTTTAAGGATTTTTTTTTATGGCTTCAATTTTTGTTGATACCTTGCAAACCTCAGAAGTGCGAAATTTCAATTTTTATGCATCATTCCAAATTCTGCAAATTTTCATAAGAGCTGCTTTTTCAAAACATGTATGTAGAATATGGAAGACAAACTTGATGCAATTATGCAAAATTTTTTACATGGATAACACATTTTCTGGAATAGTAATTTCTTGCATTGTAATAGGATCCAAAATAAAGAAATTTGTCACTGTTGATGTTTCATTTGAACTATATGTTCCAGTCTTGATTTTATAAGGATCCATAATGTAACAGAGCTGATTTATGTTTAATCTATTAAGAGTCAGAGCTATCATGTTAAGTGACTGTAGAAGTTAGAAAAAGGGGGTACAGTTTCATCTGACTTCATGATTGAATTTTCTTTACGTAAGTTGCCGATAGCCATCATGTTACTTGTAAGTAAGACGTTAATAAATGATCATTCATTGATAATTTAACTTCAACTGAAACTTATTTTATTCAGAATGAAAATGTGGATTTACTTCTTTATTGATTATAAATTATAACTTGGTAAAATCCTATCACAGCACACTGCTGTATTTCGCAACAAAAGTTTTTTGCCAAATGGCGCCAAGTAAAAAACCGCATTTTTTAAAATGGCGTCAGAGACGTAAACAAGAGGGGAAAACGAGGTTTTCAAAATGGCGTCAAGAGACGAAAAACATCGAAAAAACGTGGTTTCCAAAACTGTCAACAAAGGAAACATAAAATCAAAAATAAGAAATTAAATACAAATTTCGAGCATCCATTACAAGATTCTATCAATTCTTCATTCACACAAAAAACAATCATTACTTTCTTACCTTTTATTCAGAAAAAAAATCCATCCGTCGTGTTTCTACGAAAAAAACGTGGTTTCTAAAACAGCTTCAACAAGAAAAACTGAAAAAGCATTGCTTCTAAAATGCTAGAGTGGGAAAAGAAATCCAATATGAATGTCTTAGGCTGATGAACTAACGATCTTCATTTCTCTCAAAAACAAATTATTTTCATATTTCGGACATCCATACCTACCGAAATATTTTCAATCGTTCACTCATTCTCAAGCATTTCTTTCTTACATCTTTCATTCAAAAGAAAAAATATCCATTCACCGAGCTCCAAAAAAGGAAACGTGGTATCCATAATGGCTTCAAGAAGAAAACAGAAAAACCGTTGCTTCTAAGATGCAATAGTGAGAAAAAACATCGTCCAAATTGAATTTATCAACACATCTTCCTTTCTTTCTAGCAAATATTCTTTCAGCAGTTATTTCATTTAAAAAAGAAAAAATCCACTCATTCCTTCAATTTCAGCTTTCTAGAAGAATCTTACATGTCTTCAAGTTGACCATCAGAAAAAAAATGACCGCTGTCCAAAAAATCCGGTCCGAATAGAGTTACTATTCCCTAAATTTGGCTGGGTTACCATATTGTAAACTCTATCGCCAAATTTTTTGGCACGAAAAAATTTGTCGCCAAGAAGTGTGCCCTGCTAGGATCCACCCTTAGGTAAAGCAGCATGAGGTTTATTGGTGAAGATCTTAATACTTTAAACATATCTGTTGCCACTATGTCTTTGCTTCCCAATTTTAAATGTTGTATTAAATGATTTAGTTGTTTCTTATAAAATATATATTATTGACCTCTGTTATGCAAACAATGTCGCATTAGTATGATAAATAAGAAAAATTGGTACTTATGCATTAACATCACTGCAGTCAAATTTGCACAGTACAAATTGTATCATTTTCCTATGAAATCTCATTGGTTTATTTTTTTTTTCTAGTAAAACAAGGCTAAACATCTCTTCCCCCCCCCCTCTTTTGTTGTTATGACACAATTTGCAGAGTATCGATTTTATTATGGTGATGTTAATAGTTAAGGGGGGTGTCCTTCTGTAAAAGTATGAGAGCTAGAACTAAATGCAAAGCACATTTTCAGACAAAAAAATGCCTCAATTTCCATGGAAATTTGCAATATTATAATGCACTGTTAACAATATAGTGTTTTCAAAAATTTTAAAATATTCTATAAATGCTTTCTTTTTTGTTTTAATGCATGAAGGCATAGCCCATTTAACATTACAGTATAGGAGAAAAAATGCTAAACACATTTTATATCAGAAAAAATGAACCAACTCTGTTAAAAATGGGAAGTATAATAAAAAAAGCTGCTAAAGGATAGTGAAGCCAGAATGTCTAATTAATTTTTCATTTCTCTGTTATCTGAGAAAATGTTCCAAATTTGGGACCTATTCTTTAACATTAACCGAAGGCAGCTTTAAGTACTATAGATGATTTAGTGAGTTGACTTGAAATTGGAATCCTCATTTAGAATGTTTTTAAAATGAAAATTATTGCAAAAACATGATTTTATAGACCTAAGTTTCATTCAAATTCTTTGGTCTAAAACTATATAGTAACACCCCAAACTTATGTGATAGGTAGGACTGAGTGATAACCATATAAGTTGGAAAATAATTTCGCATACAAATACAGATAAATTATTTTTAGTTGTGGCAAGAGAGGGGAAAAATTGTAGTTTAGAAAAAAGTAATAAAATCTCAGATTGCACAAATACAAAATTGTAAACCAAAGTTATAATGATGTTGAAGGTTTCGTAAGATCTAACTAAGTAGTCTGCTGGCTTATCTCCAGCAAAAATTCCTTGTAGCATGCTAATAATATTTTTGTAACTTGTTTGAGGCCAGCCAACCTTCACTTGAAATTTGCATATACTACTAGGCTGTAGTAAAAAAAGAAATAGGACCATGAATATGTTGGTATTTTTCTGTTTCGCTGGCACAAATCTCACCTAGCAGGTTTTATTGATGACACCCATAAACACATAAAAAAAGTGGAAATGTACCAATATGTCATTATTAGAAGATTAATTAAAATATACTAATGCTATTATTAAATGAAATTATAACAAGGAAAAATTAACTAAAATTACTTAATTTATAAAATTAGAAATATTAAGAGTATAAAAAGAGAGAGAGAGAGTGCTATTAAAATAATTAAATGTACCTTCATAGCATATCATCATTTTACCATTCCTACCAATTTATATGTGTAAGATTTGCAGCAAGGGGGGGGGGATGCATGATACAGTGGTAGATAGTCAAAAAGGTTTGATTTTTAAAAATGTTGAATTGATTTGAAAAATACCATACATCTGTTAAGAAAAAAATTAACTGATTTATTGTGGAAGGTTGCAAGCAGAGAAATGACTCATTTTAGAATGTCTGTGGGGGGGAAAGTTGATTTTAAGCGAAGTTATGAATGATATCTTGATTTTAATAATGATTTATATAGGAATAAAAAGGGCCAGCTGTGTGATTTCATTTTTTTTTTTTTTTTTCCGGAAAATTGATTTCTGGGAGAGAAGTATGATGGACACTTTCCTCGAGTCCATCAAGAAAAATTTATTGCTGCATGGAACATAGCAGAGTGGGAATGTTCTATTATTGCGTTTTGGAGTTCATATGGCAAAAACTGCACACAATCTGCAAATAAATATTTTGCTTTATATGTTTTCTTATAATGATATCTTACAATTTTATTTGGCTTCGTTTTTACTTTTCAATTTAGATTTCTTAGTTATTATAAGTTTAACTCATCTTTATTTGAATAAAAATACATATATTTTATAACTTAAAATTTTGTTTATTTGGTATGATACTATGATTTAAAATTGACTTAGTAATTCGATATCTCCCTCTTCCGATAATTAAATTACGTTCTTAATGGTTAAAAATTAGTTGAATCCTTAATTAAAAAATGTAAATCCATGTTCTATATTTGTGTTAAATAATCAATGTGCAACATTTTATGATATGAATTATAATGAATAAACTTCATAAAAAAGGGCTTAAATGAGAAAATGTGTCATGTTGTTTATAAAGCTATAAAAAGTGTACATGTTGGTGAGAAATGTTGAAGGTTTTTTAAACATGTAGTGCAATTCATGAAATATACTTTTTTATAATAAATTTCATAAATGTTTATATTATATTTTTCAAAATTATTATTTTTTTCCAGGCAGCTATTTGGCATGCTTTGAATCATTATGCCTATGAAGATGCTATTTTTATAGCAGAAAGGCTTTTCGCAGAGGGTATGTCTTCTAAAAATTTCTGTTAAATACTAAATAAGTTTTTAACTTATTTTTTTGCCATTTAACCGTAACTATGCCTTTTCTTTTGTACCTCTAATGTTTAGTGGACTCGGATGAAGCTTTGTACCTTTTGGCTACCTGCTATTATCGGGCTGGAAGGATTGGTGCAGCTTACTCTGTTTTGAAGCGCAAAGGATGTCACAGTTCTCAGTGTCGTTTTTTATATGCTCGTTGTTGTGTCGATTTAAAAAAGTAATTTTTAAAGTTTTTTATTAAGTATATTTTGATTAGATTGTAAAGATTTATATCTAAATATTTTTTGTGTCTAAATTCAATTTCCTAGTTATCTTTTACGTATTTATGTATTTTTGGTAAATTTTACATTTTTTGCTTTTTGAGTTTAGATATGAAGGCTAATTTTATTTGTTATTATTGCACTTGTCATTGTTAAACTTTTGCATGTTTTATTGAATGATTTTAAATGCAGTACTTTTCTGTGAAGCAATACCTATGGAGCTTCGGCAAGAAATTGGTACTTTTTTTTCCGTCTTAGGTATTTTAACTCGATATATATTCCCCCCCCCCCACTATATCTGATTTTTTTTCTCTAAAATCCATTTCTAAAAAAGATAATAAAATTATAAACATAGAATAAAAACAAGTACAGGAAAATGATCATTACACATTTAGTATATCTTTAATGATTAAGGTAAATAATTGTTAGTAAAGTTAATCGTTAATTAACAAAAAACACGGGATTGAAAATCAGGAGTGAAATTAAAAAAGGGATTTCATTTATAATATATTACAGCATTTCTTTCAGAAAAGTATATCATAATTTAATCAAGAGGAAATGTGTTGGTAAACAGTTTTTTTTTTTATGTATCGCATCATTTTGCATTTCTCAAATGCTCAATTTTTAAGTGTGATATCCAATAAGTGGATCAATATATTATTACATTTTTGCTCTAAAACATATCCATTCCCAATATCTTGTAGATCAGAGGATTTATATTAACTTCTTGAAATTAGAAAATTTAGCAGTTCCATCTGGTATATATTTTTCTGTTGTCTTCATGAAGGTATATGTGGAATGACAAGGAGCATCACCTGGAAAACATTTACTTTGTAGTTTTGCAGTATTTTTTGAGAAACATAAAAAAAAAAAATTATGTGTTATACATAATTAACTCCCATCTCCACATGCACACTTTTCTTTTTCTGTAAATAGGCTTTTGTCAATTGTTATTTGTTACATCCCGGAAAAAAGCCAAATAAAACTGGCATTATATGGTAAGCCTCTAACCGAAAAACACATTTTTTAATATATGTATTTTATATATACACATTCACATTTTTATACTTTGTTGTTGTTTTTTACAAGATTTTCTGAAGCAGAATTCTCAATCACTGGAAGTAGTATTGCAAAAACTAAAAGTCTTGATGATATTGTGAGTGAATTTGGAGATTTCTCTTCATTTGTTGTCCAATTATTAGGGAATATCTGTTATAAAACATCAAGGTTTGCCAAAGCAGCAGAGGCTTACAGGTATGTTAGTTATTTAAAATAAAATTATAGCTAAGCTTATTTTGAATATTTAAATTGACTTCCAAAGTATTTTTATGTTCCATAACTATATGGGTTACATACTTTATAATTTTTTTATAAATATTGAATAAAAGATTTTTAATCAATATAAAATATTTTTATTGCAAAAATAAATTCTTTCACTTGATTGTTCTTTTTTTCCTCTGCGATCAGGGATTTTTTTTAAGGAATATTGTAAAATTCAAGGGAAGTTGACAAACAATTTATTTGCCTCTATTATATTTCATTATGCTTTTTAAGACATTTTTGCAATGCATTTCTGTTGTAATTCCTTATAATATTGTTACTTTTAATTCCTTTTCTTAAAATTTTTTAATTAAATTAAATTAAATTTTAAAAAAACCATCAGAAGCAATTAGTTTTTGAAATTTTATTAATCATCTCAAAGATTACTATTCCATTGAAAATCAATGCAGATGTAAATGACTTTTTAATAATCTTTTATTACATTTCATCCTTTTATCTAATAAAATATTTTAATGCAAAAAAAAAAAGACAATTTTATATAAGAAAGATTTTTATGATCATGAATTGCATTTTACATTTATTTAAAATATGCAGAATATTTTTTTAAAACCTTTTTCTCTTTTAGGAAAAGCTTAAAATTAAATCCTTTTTTGTGGTCATCTTATGAATCTCTAATCAATTTAGGTAAATATTATTATTATGGTTTATAAAAATATTTTATGCAACTAGTGTTATCATATATTATAAAATATGTTTGCAATTAAAATTTTGGTGTTTATGTTTTTTTTAATAGGGGAAAAACCTGATCCTTGCAAAGTTTTCAATATTACTAATGCTGAACACTTATCTATGTGTCATGGCACAAATCCTCTTGTAAATTTAGTTAATAAAACACCTGTGCCAAATAATGTAAATTACATAAAAGAAACTCCTAATATATGCAATGATATTATCCAAGTGCGTATTCATTTTATTCTATTTCTTAATTGCTTTAGATTTATGGATCTGAATTATTTCAATATTCAGTATATTGTAAATAGTTTTTTACCTTTGTTGATATGTAGTAAAGAGTTCACTATTTTTGAAAACAAAAACTTTAAACAGTTACTTTCATTTAAATTAAAGTTATACCCTTTGAAAAATTTAGAAATTGTGCTGACTTAGAAAAATAAACTTTTTTTCCCTTGGAAAGTACTGCGTTAAAAAAGATCAATTTAATTTTTTATGTGTATGGATACTATTATTTTTTTCACAGAAAAAAAAATGCAAAACTTAAGAAATTTTTATGATACATAAAAATGTGAATGTGGCAATTGTGCTTTTAATTTTTTATGTGTGTGGAGGTATGCACATTGCTTGTCATATATATCAAAGATGAAAAATTATTATCAATTTTGAAATTGTGTGATTTTAAAACTTTCTGTGAGGATAAAAATTTTATTTTTTTAACTTTTACCACTTTTTTATATTAATGTTAAAAATGTTTTTTAATTGTCTTTCTCTTGTAATGTACATCCAAATGAAATTGAAGTTTAAAGAATTTCTACAATTTGTTTTACAGGATTCTAGTCAAATTTCAAATAAAATTTCCATTGTTCCTGTCTCTCCAATTCCGTCAATCTACAGCAGCCAATCTCCTCTTGCATTTATCAGGTCAACACCTGATGTAAATATAGAAGTTTTCACTCCAGAGAACAATTCTTGGGTTCCTTTCCAAACCTATGCAAAAAATGCCAAAAAATATGCAAAAAGTGGTCGTAATTTATTTGGAGCTCAAAACTCTTACTCTCCTATCACACCAAGGTCAGCTATTAATTTTAAACAAGATTAGTAATTCATTTCTAAATAGGTTAGCACTTAAGATTTTTAGCACTCTGTAATGTTTTTATTTGACATTTATTTTAATGTAGACACTCTCCAACTTGTGTTCCAAAAATCTGTTTTGAAGTCATTGGCCCAAAATTATCTGTATTAAGTAACAATATATGAAAATTACTTACTTATTTTTTTTTTTTACAGAAACTCGTACATTAATTTAAAAAATTTATTTTATTAATATTTAAAATAAAGTTGAACTTCCACTTGGTACTTGCAAGTTTTCAAACAAATTAAAAGTATAATGTTTTATTTGTGTGTGGAATTTGCACCTGTATCACTAAGTTTTTTTTTGTCACAGTATTATAAGTAGAACAACTGTATTCATTTTACTTAACTTTAAATTTTACATTCTTAATTATTACCCCTTAAAATATTAAATTAATGATATAGTAATGATCATTTTGCTAGTTTTATACTAAAAGTTTTACTAAATAATGATGTGTTTAACATATTTTTTAATTCAAGTAGAAATGTTGCAAATGATATATTTATTTTGTTATAGGAAATTGTAATATTTTAGATTTCAGGTATTTTGTAGAAATTGAAATCTTAATTATTTTTTTAAATTATGCTTTAATTTGATTTAATTTTGTTGATACACCAGTATATGAATTATAAAATTAATAACTAAATGAATAATTATTATTTCTCAATTCTTACAAATGTATAATTTGACATATTTACTAATAATGATTGAATTATTGTTTTAGTTTTGGTATCTTACCTTTGTCTACACCTATAACAAATCAAGATCTTGAAAGTCAAGTATCTGACAAAGGAAGTTTAAAAAAGGTAATCCAAAATTAGTAATTTTACTGTAGAATACTTGATAAATTTTACATTTTTTTTTTATTGTAATTTGCATATTTATATTATTTTTTTACTTTGTTGAAGTACATAAATTCTCACTTTTTTAATAGACTCCTATGACTAGAAGAAGTCAAGATATGAATCCTCCTAAGTTTCAAATATTTAGTCAATCAGGAAATAATAATAACAATAACACAAGCTTATCGCAGACTCCTCAAGCAAGGTATAATTTATTCTGCAATAATTTGATAGAACTTGCAAATTATTATGTGCAGTAGAGAAATATTTATTGGTGTTATATAAGTTTTCTCTTTTTAATGAGTGGTATTTTTTTTCTGATTGTACAATTATACATATATATTGATTTGATGATTTCTTGTTTTCTTTCCACATGAAACATCTTTTGCATTAAATTCCAACATGCTATGGATTGAAATTCTTATACATTCATGGCATGTAATATTTTTATTTGTATAAGCATGTAGTAACCATATGTAGCAACACTAGATTGCAACAGGCTTCTTAATTATTCTGTGTAATGCACTTATACTATGTAATAATTGTATATACTAGTAATACATAGTATACTATGATGTGTCTATGAAAAAAAGTTATCAAAACACAGTTTTATTAATCAAAAAATAATTAATAAAATTTTCAATACCAAAAAACATATCCAACTTTTATTCATTCAAAAATTATTTGTACAATTTTTTTATCAGTGTATTATAAACTAAAACTTGTATCAATGCATTGTAAATTTGTATCTGAAAACTTTTTTATGGCTTATGATATGTAGTATACACTTGAATGAGAAACAAGTGAAAATCAGAATTTGTCAATAATATTGTGTTAAATTTAATAAAAAAATCTGAATTTGTGTGTGTGTGGATGTATCTACTATTTAAATTTGTGTCTATGTATATGATAGTATTATCAATTGTAGGTTTTCAAAGCATTTATATACATATGCACGCAACACTTATAAATACCTATGAAGTAATTCTTTTTAAGTTTAAGATAAAAAAATTAAATAGCAGAATAATTCTGTATTTTTACTTTTTACAGTTTAGCACCAGTATCCTTAGGTAACGTCAGAAGAAGCTCGAGGCTCTTCAGTAGTTCTAACTCTGTGAAAGAAAACAATAAAAGTTCCACCAGAAGTAGATTTATATCAACAAAGGCCCCTACTAAGAAACCAAAAGCACGTACTGCGAGGACGCCAAATTCAGAACCTAAAGAAAGTGAATTAAATGAAATTAATAAACCTGAAATTCAATCAGAAAACAAACTGTCAAATTCAGCAACAATAATACAGGCAGCTTTAAGCATGCAAAAAGCATCTGCAGGTTAGTATTTAATTTAATTAGCATAAGTTATATTTATACAGAACTGTTTTATTTTACAGATAAAAAAATTAGTTGCAAATGCTTTTATGCTTATTGATTGGTTTAGTAAACATCGAAAAAAATTCTTGTTAGATTAAAAAATTTTGTTTTGAGTATTTCAGTACAGTTGGTTATTTGATGTACTTTCTATGATCGCCATATATAATAGTTGATCTTTCATTTAATGAAAATATTTACTTGTTTTTAATATTTTCTATTATTTAAATGTGAGTATGTTAAATGTTAAAAAAATCAAACTTTACCCACATCTCCTTAAAATTAAATAATTCTGTTTCATTTATTAAAATTTGCTCAAATTTTTTTATGAAATTTTTGATTAATTAACCTTTTAACTGCCAATTAAAAGTTACACTATTTGCTCTTCAGTCTCACCGTTTTTCAAATGGGCCCACGTATGTAGTGCATTGGGGGAAAAGAAAAGGCACACATAAGTAAATTTTTCTCTAAAATAAGTAAATTCTTTGCAAATGCTGTCAATGTTATTTTATTGTATTCCAAAGTCATCAGATTAGTTTTAAACAGATCAGCACAATGCACAAAATAATACTTTGGAAGGACAGATGTATATGCTGAAGGCAGTTAGGGGCTAAGAAATTCCAAAACGTTTAGGGGCCTTTTTTTTTCTGAAAACTATTTCAATATAAAATTGACACGGTCCCAAATGAGGGACTATTCTCAGGACTTGGCATTTGTTGCAAATTATTTAAGACCTATTTCTGATAGCATGTTTACAAGAAAGATTTATTAATTTTAAAAAATTGAATCTTAATGAAAAGATAAGCTGATGCCTAGAGTAGTATTACCTAATTATTTGAAACATTTTAAATTTAGAATTTAATTACTATAAAAAATATTTTACCTGTTAAATTACTGCAGAATGAGTTTGTATTTTCAAAAAAAATCTTTTGATTTATTCTTTATCCTATTGTAAGTAATTGCATCTATTTGTATCAAAAATTTTAATTTTTCAGAGGGTCTGATGACGTTGCTTCAGGAAATGGGAAAAGCACAACTATATTTAGGTCATTATTTTTGTAGAAAAGCTCTTGAAGTTCTAAATAGTCTTCCACCTCAACATTTTGAAACAGGCTGGGTGTTAACAACAATGGGAAAGGCACATTTTGAATTGGCAGAATACAAACAGGTAATTTGAATTGATTTTTTGAAAATCATGCAGTTCTTCTAAGGATTATTTTATTGAAAATATTGTTCTGTGCTTTTATTTTTATTTCAAGAAGCTTCCTCTAAAAATTATTCATCTATATTCACACACACACAGTGTCATTGTATATATAATTTCTAAATGAGAAAATTGCTTTTTTGTTTTGTTGTAATTTCACTCATGAATAAGCTGTGTTCAAATGAAAATATTCTTTAATATTATCTTTCTATGTGATTATTTAGAGTTAAAAATTTGCATTTAAATTCGAAGTATTTTCCTCAGTTTTCAAACAAAGGTATGCTAAATTAACTAATAATAAAGAAAATATATAGTAAGGAATGCTTGAGGGAGTAGTAAATAATTCCATTAACAAGGTGGGTTGTATTCAGAACAGTTGTGAAAAAGAATATTCTGGATTTTTGAGAAAATGGAGGCATCATTTAGAGTAAGAATCCACTTTCAATTGTGGAATTAGAAATCAGATGTTTTCCCTGTCTCCTGTTATTGAATATACATGATATTGAAGTGAAATTAAAGGCTTTAATCCCATTAACTGAAATTGAAAAATAACTGGTCTAATGTTTTTAGTGGTAAATAAATATCCTGCCAAATGGGGCAAACACAGTGTTGGTTTTAGATGCATAGTTATTGAATTTCCAAAAAAAGGAAAAAAATAGAAATTATGCTGTGGTGTGGATGTTAGGGGTAGTGTTCCATTGAGTGGGGGGGGGGGATGCAATCATGATAATATGCTAAAGAATAAATGCGTTTTGCATAAAGGAGTAATGAAATGGATTAATTGAAACAAGAAATAGCATACATTTATTTTCCTTAAAGTGGGCAAAAAAGAATACAAATTAAAGTTACAACTTTAAAGCAATTTTGAATAGATGTAATAGATTTATAGCATGGAATAAACTAGTTCTTTGAGAAAAACAAACATTTTGTAAAGACTTCCAAAATATTTTGACCGCATTGAAAATATGGATAGTATGTGAGTGTATAATAAAAACATGAAGCAAAATTAAACCTGACTTAATTTAAAAGTAATTTTTAAAATGAAGCTTGCCTAGAGCAATCTAAATAAAAGGGAAGATTAGTTCTTATTTTTGGATTGAAGTAACAGTGAAGAAGAAAAAAAACAGAATTCTGTCAAAAAATAACAAACTTTACGTGTTAACCATTAATGATATATTTTTTAAATTCATGAAGTTTGTTTTTTCTTTAAGATAAACAAAATATAGGTACTTGTAGAAGAGTGAAATTTTTCCTTTTTTATGTCTATTATTTTTATATCTTATGTGCACACATTTTATGCCAAAATATATGTTAATAAGATTATGTAGCCATATTAATGTATATTAATTTTTCATTTTATTTGAATATGAATTATTTAGTTTTTTAAATACTTATAGAATTTTAAAAAAAAATAATAATAGTTGTATAATTGTACTTGCCTTTAATTATTTCATAGTATTATAATATATGGTTATTATTTTTTTAGGCTATAGCACTTTTTGAAGAAGTAAGACGTTTGGAACCTCATCGACTTCAGGGAATGGAATATTACAGTACAGCATTATGGCACTTGCAGAAAGAAGTTGCCCTTTCAACTCTGGCACAAGAACTAACAGATTTTGATATAAAAAGTCCACAGGTAATTTTTTTTTAAAAAAATATTTTGTCTTTTAATTTAATTTGTTTATATATTTGCTTCCACCCCTTTAAGTTGATGCATATGTATTATTTTATAAATAATATTTTCGGTTTCTAATGTTCTATTTAATAAACCCGTTTATCCATATCTTAATAAATTTGTTTAGGAGATAAAATTATGCATCCTTTTCTTGGTATATAACTGAAATGTTCATTAATTTAAATATCTAAATCATTAAAAAATATGAAAATTGTACAATTGTCGAAAACCATATAAGTGTTTATTTTTAAAACATAAAATAATTGAATTAGAGTAAATAAATGAATTGTTAAAATTATTTCTGTCAAAGCTTGACAAAATGTTACAAAATATATGGATTAATAAAAAAAAATTAATTTTCAATTTCTTTTAGGTCTGAAAATTTATATAAATTTACTTTACATTTTATCTTCCAAAAAGCAGATTAATTTAATCTGAATATCCAAAGAGATGTACTAATAAGGATTATATTAGGACTTAATATTTTTAGATGGTTATTACATCATACTTAAGAGATTGAAAATTATTATAAGTCCTGTTCTTATACAAATACTATAAACATGCTTCTTATGCTGCAATTTTTTCTGATATCTGGTCAGATTTCTTTTAATATTTTTTGAATATTTATATGATCCGATATCTCTTTTGTCATTTTAATTCCTACAATATAAAATTGTAATTGGAAATTTGTCTTTTTGTTACTGTTGTACGGGAGTTCTCATTTGTGAATTAAATGCCATATTCAGATCTTTGAACATTTCATTGGTAATTTTTTTAATGTTAAAAAAACATGTGTTTTAAATGTTGATGTTGCTTAAGTACATTCAGTTTATTTTATAACTTGATTCTAGTTTACAACCATAATAATTTGCACCTTCTCTCTCTGTTAAAGACATGGTGTGCTGCTGGAAATTGTTTTAGCTTACAAAAAGAACATGAAACTGCTATTAAATATCTACAAAGAGCTGTACAAGTTGATGAAAATTTTGCATATGCCTATACACTTTTGGGACATGAATATGTGATGACAGAAGAAATGGACAAAGCAATGACTTGTTTCCGAAATGCCATTAGAATTGATCCAAGACATTACAATGCTTGGTAAATAGGAAAAAGTTATTTTACATTTTCCCCCTTTGATAAATAATAGTGGTCAAATGTAAAAAATTATTTAAAGCAGCATTCAACTAGGAACTTTTAATTTGTGTTGATCGATTTTAAATTTCATTTTTAAAAAAATGCTTCCTTTTTCAGTTCCTACTACTAGTTCACAATCTCCCTATATATATATATATATATATATATCTTGTTCAAATTTTCATTCATTAATAAAATACATTTTAAAGTGTTCAGTTGAGCTGAAACTGAGTTTTTTGGTTGACAATATGGTAATTCAATTTTAATTGATTAAAACTAATTATTCTAAGAATTATAGATACAGAAACATTGGCATCATTTTTGGTGACTTAGCAACCATTCTGGCAACTTGTGACAAAACTTAAAAAGGTTTTTTTTCCTCACATTTTAAAGCACTCATTTGAGCTGAAATTTTCTATACTTGATTGTTTGGGGTGACAATACGATAATTTAATTAAAATTAATTGACTGAAACTAATTATTTAAAGAATTGCAGATACAGTCATATTAGCTTCATTTTTAGCTCCTTGGGTCAAAACTTGGAAAGATTTTTTTTTTTCTCACGGTTTTAAAGCATTCAGTTGAACTGAAATTTTATATACGCGATTGTTTTGGTTGACAATGCAATACTTTAATGATAATTAATAAAAATTAATTGCCACTTAATATTGTGCTTCTATCAAATGTTTTCCATATTTATATTAATTGTAATTATTTGATAAAAGTAACAAATAAAATTGTTCTTTGTTGACCTAAATAGAAATTAACTTAAAAATTTTTTTATATTACTTTTCATCTTGCATGTTATGTAAGAATATGTATTTTGTAAGCTTAAAATCTGAAATCTTGTTCAAAAATACTGTCCCTTTCTTCTTCAGAAGCACTACAGCTGATTTCCGTCCAAGGATGTCTCAGTTAAAACCATCTTGATAGGTTTATTGCTATTGTTTTCCATCTATTTATGCCGATGTTTCACAAGCATTTTCCTTATTGTCTAGCTATCTTCTTTTTCTCTTGCCTTCTGGTTTAAAAAACGTTATTTGCTTAATTAGGTTGTTATACCTTGAATATATGACCAAACCATCTTAGTTGTGAAGCCTTATTTACTTTTAATTTAAATTTGGCTCTCTGTACTTCCTTTGTAATTCAAAATTGTAAAGTATTCTGCAAACCCTATTTTCCTTCACTGCTCTAAAAATTCTTCTCAATATTTTTTGTTCAAATTTCAATAAGTTTTCCTCGTCCAGTTTTCTCATTGTCCAGCATTCACTGCCATATAAGACTATGGGTCTCATAAATGTTTTATTGTACTTTTGTTTCCCTGCTTATAAATTTCGATTTAAATTGATTTTTCAAACCATAGTAACATCTATTCGCAATGCTGATTCCATTTTTAATTTTGATTGTTATTAAAAATTGTACCTAAAATTTTAATTGACAGACCTCCTCAAAAATATAATTATTTATTGTCAGTGGTCCCTAATTTAAGTTCCTGTCTGAGACTACCATAAACGTTGTCTTTTCTTCATCGACAGTCAAACCCATCTTTTTTGTTGCCACTTTGAGTGCACAAAATGCTTTAATAATCACTGATCTTCTTACTATGTCTATATCGTCTGCATATGCTAACAACTTTCCCTCCTCCAAATAAAGCTTTTGGTTTAACATTCTTATTGAAATTTTATTTTTAAAACTTGAAGTTAAATTTTCAAATAATGAATATTAAAAGATTGAAAAGTTAGCAATTTTTTTTCTTGTAATTTCATGTGGCCATGGTTGTAAATTTGTGGCTGGTGTTCTTTTTAAAGAGTCATGTTTTTGAATCCTAGTGCCTTTGTAGATTGACTGTGTAAAGAGTCTGATGTACATTAAATCTGTTGAAACTGAGACCTCACACTGACAAAGTGTAGAAATTTGGATAGGTGGCACAGGTGTCATCCTCATCATTTGACCATGATTTAAAATATGTTGACAATAGCCTTAGTGTAACTTCAAAATGTGTCATTAATAAATAATAATCAGTCAACTCGTAATTTTGTAGAACAGGCATTGGCAACCTACGGCACAGTTCTCAGTAGTTCTCTGCACTACTCAACAAATTTGTCTATTTTTTGAGTTGATAGATGTTGATAAATTTGTTTATCTGACAAATATCTGCAGAATTATGGACATTTATTGAATTACAAAAAAAATCTGGAAGAGATATCTAAAAATAAACTTACTGCTATTTTCTAAATTATTGAGTGTCATTGCTGGAAAGATTTTGCTAAAAAATTTTCAAGACTACAAAGGAATTGTTTAACAACTGAATCTCAAATTGTCATGTCAAATTGAATCTCAAATAGTACCCTTGATTCTGCAATATGAAAGTAGAGTAGTGCAAGCGCTAGGTTCTCATGAAAGTTTTTATTATCTTTTTATTTAACTATAAAAGGGAAATACTTATATTTTATGTTATCTATTTCTTATTTTAATAAATATGTTTAAAACATGCAATTTTAATTTTTAAAAACTTTTGTTGAAGAAATAATTGTATTTTATACTGTTTATTTTTATGTTAAGAAATAGCTTCAAATGATGCAAAATTAATATATTATGAAACTGTGAATCTATATACTTGATTTCAATTATTTGACTCTGTATGCATTATCGTGGGAATCGAATTGTTTCAAAAATGTCCTACTACGTGCCACGCTAACTCATGTTGGTAGATAGGTTTGGCAAGCCTCAGCTAAAAGGTTGCCAACCCCTGTTGTAGAACTTAAAATTGTCTCAGAAAAAAACTTATGGTTATGAAATTTGTGCAAAAAATATTTATAAAATGTCAATTTTTTACTTATAGTGTACATTTGATGCTACTAAAACTGTGTCTCTCAGTTATTTATTATTATTAAATTTGTTATATAACACATGGATCAATAAGTCCCGGGACTAACATTGAAAACAAAATTTTTTTTGCAAAATTTTTATTTATTCATCAACATAATCACCTTTTAGGGTGATACAATCGTTCCAACGATTTTCCAATTTTTCAATACCATGTTTATAAAAAAAATTATCTTTCGCTTCAAAATAAGCTTCAGTTTCAGCGATGACCTCCTCATTTGAGCCAAATCTTTTTCCCTGGAGCATTTTTTTAAGATCAGCAAAGAGCCAGTAGTCACTGGGGGCTAAATCTGGCGAGTATGGGGGGTGGGGAAGCAGATCAAAGCCCAATTCGTTCAATTTTGCCATTATTTTCATCGACTTGTGGCAGGGTGCATTGTCTTGGTGAAAAAGGATTTTTTTTCTCTGCATGTGCGGTCGTTTTTTTGCGATTTCCTCCTTCAAACACACCAGCAAGTCAATATAATAATCACTGTTGATCGATTTACCTTTTTCGAGGTAGTCAATGAAAATCACGCCATGCTTATCCCAAAAAACTGACGGCATGACTTTGCCAGCTGACTGCCGCGTTTTCGGACGGCTTTCGGCAGCTGTGCGCCACTCAGATGACTGCCGCTTCGACTCTGGAGTGTAGTGATGTATCCATGTTTCGTCCATGGTCACGTAACGATGCAAGAAATCTTTTTTGTTGCGAGTAAATAGCGATAAACAGCTTTCTGAATCATCGACTCGTTGCTGTTTTTGTTCCATCGAAAGCAATCGCGGCACCCACTTGGAAAAAACCTTTTTCATGCTCAATTTTTCATGAAGGATAGTAAATACACTTCCATATGATATCTGTGTCATCTCAGTAATCTCACAGAGCTTCACTTTACGATCTTTCATTATAATTTTTGTCACTTCACTCACATTTTCCGGTGTAACGGCTTCCACAGGTCTACCCGAGCGTTCCGCGTCATTTGTGTCGGTACGACCACATTTAAACTCGGCAAACCACCGACAAATCATTGCTTTTGATGGACAAGAGTCTGGGAAACATTTTTCAATCCATTGTTTCGCTTGCACGGTGTTTTTACCCATTAAAAAACAATGTTTTATCAGAACACGAAACTCTGTTTTTTCCATTTTTTAAACAAACTACAAAACGACTTTACTCCAACCTCGATAACTCAGCTGTTTCTGGTCCGATCGACTTAAAATTTTGACACGTTTCAAGCAAAGGTTAGTACTCTAGAAAGACCTGGTTACTGGTTTACTACAAGCGCCATCTCTGGGTTAGTCTCGGAACTTATTGATCCATGTGTTATGTATGAATTTGTAACTTTCCCCCTTGAATGTTCTGTTATATTTTTATATAAAGCAAATATACTGCTCTTTTGGTTATAATTTTTAAATGGTAGTTTAATTTTTTTTCCTTGCATTTTATTTATATTTTTTTTATATAATGTGTGCATTGTTTTAAATAATGCATTTAGCAATTTTTAAAGGAAATGGAAATATTTTTTTAGCTTTGGGGAAGAAATATATTTATTAAAAAAAAGTAGATACTGGGTATGTTTTTTGGATTTATTGAAATTTAAAAAATTTGTTTCATTTTTATTTTAGGTACGGTGTTGGAATGATTTATTATAAACAAGAAAAGTTTCAATTAGCGGAAGTTCATTATGAAAAGGCATTAAAAATAAATCCTCAAAGCTCTGTTCTCAAGTGCCATATCGGTGTGGTAAGACATATTTTTTTTAAAACGAGCAATTATCTATGAAATAGAAGTATGTTCTTATTTATACTTCTATTTTCTAGTTCTTTTAGCCTAAAATTTAATTCTTATTTATATTTTTTTCATGAGTTTTCTTAATTTGTAGTTTGTTTTCTAAGCTATGCTATGATTCAAGAAAATATTTCAATGAGCTTTGTCATTATAAAAGTTAATTTATTGTAAAAAATTTATGTATATTTTGTTTTAATTTTTCCTCTGTAGGTGTTGCATGCTTTGAAGAAGATGGACAAGTCATTAGCAACTCTAAATGAAGCGATAGCCATGGATCCAAAAAATCCTTTGTGTAAATTTCATCGAGCTTCTGTGTACTTTTCTCTTGATAGGCATGAAGAAGCTTTGAAAGATTTAGAAGAACTTAAAGAAATAGTACCCAAAGAATCACTAGTATATTTCTTAATTGGAAAGGTTAGAAGCGATTGATTGTTTGATAATGTTTATAATTTTAGTTAGCTTTTTTTCATTTTAAATTTTCAAATTTTGTTTATTTATTTTTACAGGTTCATAAAAAGCTAGGAAATACTCACTTAACTCTGATGAATTTCTCTTGGGCAACAGATTTGGATCCTAGGGGTGCTAATAATCAAATAAAGGGTGCTATTGACAAACAGTACACGAATGAGGAAGAAGAGGCTGCTGCAAATAATGATCAAGGTTGGACTAATATTAGGTTTATTACAATGTAATGTTTATATTTTTCGTATGAGATTTTTTCTCTCTTTGCTCAAAATCATGTGCTAACTTTTTATTTATTTTTCAATGTTTTAATTAAACATTTGCATACTTTATATTTCCAAAATAAGTACTTACAGTTTTGGGAATACAAAAAAATAATATATATATATATCATCAAATTGAAGCTTAGTTTTCATATATAAAACAGAATATACTTTTAAAGTACGGATTTCCATAACTAATGATGATTGAATTTTTTAAAATTGTGACCCTTTTTTCATAATCATTCATTGATATATACATGGTATATTTCAATCACTTCTGCATTCAACTGCATTCAAATTCTCATTTCTATTTAGCATAAGCTGAATTGTTCTCAATTATTGATTTTAAAGAATGCCCAGCATGTTCTTTATCATACTATTTCTACTATCCTAAAAGGTTGTGTGCCTTCTTAAACAAACAACATTCCCTTTCTTATATAATTACACTTTGGTAAAGGTTGGGGGGAAAATGACCCCTCTACGCTGTTTAATTTGTTTTATTTTAAAGGTGTGCATTTAATTTAGAATAAAGAAAAGATGTATCCCTTTTGTATATATTTTACCCATGAATTTTACTCTTGTACTTAGAAAAACATTAAGTTCTTGATTGCAATTTTGTAAAATAGGAAATTTGTACTTGTTTGAAAAGAATTTAATTAAATTTTTATTAAACATGCCTTATTAAATTTATCAAGTGCAATGTTGATTTACTTTATATGTAAATAAAATGGTATTTTTCTGTTAGTGCATCACCAATTTAAAATACATGCAAGTATTCCAAAGAATTCTGCCACTTCATCAAATGTGATTTTGACTTATTCTGTAGTATTTTTAAGGGGGGGGGGGGTAATTGATTTGACTAGAGTGTAATAGAGGGGGAAGTAAAAAAAATATTGAATATTTTTTAATTGGGTATTTGAAGTTTTTTGCTCCTAAACTAATGAAAACTTCTAGGTTGCTATTTCTTTTCAGATTATTTGAAAGCATGCAAAACTGAATAATTGAAGAGCGCCAGCTATGGATATTTTACTGTCAGTTGCAGAAATTTGATAGACTCTGACACTAAATGACTAAATAAGCCAGATGTTACATTGTTATATGATGCAATAAATAACAGAACTTTGCTCAATACCTTATTTCATAGAATTTGTATTCTGTTACTTACTTCTCAAAACTAAAAGTATTTCTGTAATTCTGAAAGATACTTGGAATTTTATGTTGACTCTTTAACCCCTTCTCTGTCGGATTTTTTTTTTCGAATTTCCGGTCCAAAAAAAAACATTTTTTTTTATTGCTGAAATTTAATATGTATTCTAGTCTAAATTTAAAAATGCAATTTTTTTTGTCAGAAAGCAGTTTTTTCTAGACTTATGGGTGGTCCAAAATATTATATCTCGTCTACTAATCTCCAGTTTTCTCTGCAATGCATCAAGATTTAGGCTTAAGAAAATATACTCTGATACTATATTTATTTATGTTATTGCTTTGAGGTTAATATTTGAGAAATAAAAGTAACACAAAAAAAATATGTACATAAAAAAACTATTAAAATTATGTAAAAAATATTTCGGAAGAAATGAGTAAACAATTTTTCATCATTTGACCAATACCACTGTTCAACTGGCTTTTTTACTATGCCCTGCATGATCCAAATACACAATAAAATTCTGACCTCTTCCTTACAAGTTGCACGCCATTCCCGCTGCTTTGAATGCATTTTAGATTTCTGGGAATGAAAGCATTGTTCAGCATATACATTAGTTTCCTCCACTATCAGCTGGAACATAGAACCATCGAAAAAATACTCAAAATATTGAATCAAATTATCATCACTAAAGTTTACCAATATTCCAGGGTTTTTTGTAAAATCAAAACGAGGAGTAGCAGGACACACTGTTTTCTCTTCTACCCACATCCTCGCTGAGCTTATATCATCATCTTCAGGTTCACTAGACTCAGAAAAAATATCATCAGTTGATAAATCAGAGCTATCATCTTCCGAATTTGAAATATTAAATTCACTGTCCTCAGACTCACTCTCCGAATCCATCATAAAAGCAATTTTGACGTGTAAAAATTACACTAGCAAGAGCGAATTTATAGAAAGTATAAAAAGATTCTGTTTTGATTCGAGCGGGAAATCTTGCTTGGAAAATTGTGAAAAAAGTAGTACTAGTTGCGCCAACTCTTAGAAATATTCGGAAATACAAAAAATAATCGCAGAATTAACAGAGGCGTCTGCATAGCGACCAATTCAATTTCAGTGTGCAATTTTTTCCTTCGTTGCATGGCATGTGACGCCGACTATACGGGCACGAAATTGCCAAACGTATGAGATGCGACGCCGACAGAGAAGGGGTTAAACTGAATTTCGGCTTTTTTATAAAATATTTTTTTAACTAACTTTATGTTATATTAGTAATGAACAATGCTTACACTAATGGAAAGTTGCATTAAAAATTTCAGTATTTAAATGGCTGTGGAACTATCCCCCCCCCCCCCTCTAAACAATGATTATGCTTTTACAAATAAATAAACATCTTCTAACAATTATCATTGAAAGATTAAATAAAAAGCATTACAAAATTGTTGCATAGATTGGTCTTGGGAGGGGGGGATATTAAAAAATGCTTTAAGTCAAAAAAGAAGGCAATGTCTGTTACATAACATCAAAATGTTTCAAGTATTACATATTATGAAGCTTATGTAGTATGATCCAAAAGTTTGGGGACAAGATGTAGCAAACATTACCCTGAATAGTTCACAGCACTGAAGCACATCTACCTTCAAAGTACTTCCCTTGGGCAGCGATACATTTCTGCCAGCTTTTGTATAATTTTTGGAAGCCATTTTTTGCAATCTCTCATAAGGCCTCCTGCTATGCTACTTTCACTTCATCTGATGACACAAAATGACGTCCTTGTAAATGTTTCTTCATTATTGGGAAGAGGCAAATGTCACACAGGGGATGTGGAAGCTAGTCAGTGCTAGCTTTGGTGAGGACCTCTGTTACCAATTGGGATCGATGTGCTGGTGCGTTGTCATGCAGATGATACCAGTCGTCACTCTGCCAAAATAGAGACTGTTTATGATGAATGGATTACCTCAAACAACATCTTCAAGAAATATGTAGCCTCAGCGATTTGTTCAAGTGTTTGACAACAATAATTTTGAACACATTCAGACACCAACGTACGTTTTCCGTGTTCAACATGTTCATTGCATTCGATGGATTCTCGGCCCTCTTTAAGACTGCAATGTTATTTGTAAATCTAAGATCTCATCATTGTAGCATCTCCAATGTCTTTACTGGTGTTTTACCCAAGCATTGACAGAATCTAATGTTCAGTGCTGCTCAAGAACAGCCATTCTTTCTTAGATTCTGGAACAAAGCTTATTAGCTTCAGAAGATAACAGTTGCACGTGCGATTCGGTCATATGATATGGGCTAAACCAACCTGACCAGATAGGGGAGGGCTGGGGGAATCCATTTCAAGTGGTTTAACTTTAGATACTTGCTTTCATTGTCAGTAATGGCCGTGGTCCCCGAATTTTTGGATTGGAGTACATATTTATACTTGTTTGTAAAACATATTAAATTTGCAGTTTTATTTTAAAGTTTTATTTTCTTTTTTTGTTGAATATATTTTTTGTTAGATCTTATGGTTGATTGAAATGTAAAGTTGCATGTATATGTTTTCTAATAGTAAAAAATTCTCTTATTAACTAGCTGGGGATGATAGAGCTAGTGTAAGCTCTGGTGTTGCTGATCATGAATCATCACATGACAGTTCCGTTGTTGATGCTGAAGCCGAAGATATTCGGTTACAAGCTATGGAAAGTGATGAGAGCTTTTAAAGCCATCAAAATAAAAGACCGTTGACAAACATTACCTTTCATTAGAATTCCTGATGCCCTGTACTGATGGATCTGGTTGCTGGCAATACAACTGACTCTGATCCCAAGTTAAAGTTTGTGTTATCCCACTGAATCTAAGTGATTGTGTAATTTATATGCTTTCTCCCATTTTCTCTGTCAAATTAAGTAGTTGTAAAAAAAGAAAAAGAAACATTCAAATTATATATTTTCATAAAAAAAAATTACTAGAGAATGAGTGAGTTTTATTACCTGTAACTGGGTTTGCGTACATATTGTGATATGGAACAAACATTTGGTTTAGTAGATTGTAAAATACTTAGCAATGCAATTTATTTGTACAGCATTTTGTTCGTTATTTTTTTCTCACAATAGTTGCATGAGAAAATGAATTGATCAAGGTATGATGTGAAATAAACTTTTTTTTTTCTCCATTGTGTGAAATTCCGTTATCCTCTTTTATCTATAAAAGACTTCCATTTTAAATTACTTTCATTATATGTATATATATATATATTTATATATTTCTTAATATAAAGCAAGAATTAAATATATATATAAATCAAAAGAAGTTGAAGTGTTTGCAATTTCATTTTTTCCCCTTTAATTTTTTATATAATAAATATTTTTCATCAAGAAATTCAGTTTATAGATATCTGCTGAGAGATATGGTACAGTTATTTATTAATAAAATCAACAAATTTCTCAAAGCATAGAACATTGATTACATAATTATAAAATATTGTTATTATAGTGTATATTCTTTCCAAAAATAATTTTTGCAGTGAATAGCCTGTTTTGGCTGTGGTTAACTGCTTACTTTTGGTATATTAGATTGCAATACTTTGTCTTCTGTAATATTGTGTTAAAATATGGCTGTTGAATTTGTAACTTTTTATATAATTTCAGTTTTTTACAATAGTAATCTTTTCACCGTTATCAGTAAATTATTCCTGTTTTAATTTATAAATAAAATAATTTTACTTAATTGTTAGTGATTTATTTAATTTAGTTTTCTTTGGAATATTTAGTTTTTCATTATGCAAAGCTTTAAATGTCTTCTCATTCCTTTGCTCTGAATTGATTCAAATGTACATTGAGTAAACAATCTCTGATTAGACCTAAAAAATTACAGAATTTAAAGATAGATATTTCTGAAAACTTCTATTATGCATGTATAAAATACAGTATTAAATTCATTTTGACATTAGATCACAGGAAGCTAAAGACATTTTTTTTATTAAATAATTATTAAACACCTTTTTTCACTGTCATTTGGATTTTCAGAAACAAAGCTTGTAATTTGTGGCAAATAGCATAGGCTGCTACATATTGAATCTCTGTGCCCTTATGTAGTGTAGTAGAGATTTAGAGAGGGAGTTGTGTGTGCATGCGTGCTAGCAGGTGTGTATTATCTTTTACATTTGTCCAAAGTTTGATAAAGTATATTGCCAGTAGCTTTCATATTACTCTAAAACAGTATTAATTCAAAACCCAAGCAGTTACCAAATTTTCACGATACACGTTGACATTTTAAGACTCAGTTGCATGTAGTTTTTAATAGCTGCATTATATGTTTTAATGTAAAAATTAATGAGTGTAAACAAGACCGGATCTGTGTTTGAGCTCCCGTTCCCCATTGAAGATAATAAACAGAAAAGGTGCTTACAATCAAAATAGTAATACAATAATAAACTAGTAAAAAATACACACAAATCAAAAATAAAATACCCGAAATACCATATCAAATTTATTTTCGAGAGCAGGAGCAATTTACTTTTGTTTTTCCATCCTACCACCGAATACACGGAAATTATTAATTCTGACTATCGTCTATTTATTTTATGTAAATACCGTAATAAGAACAAATTAAAATAGTATGCTGGTGATTTTCTTTTAGAAACTACACCATAATTGGCTGTAAAATATTTAAACCTCAAGGGTACCGTAATTTCGCACGTATAGTCCGCAAACACGATTTTATATAAAAAAAAATTTCAAAAATCGTCAGATAGTCCGCGGACTATACGTCCGAAATTACGTTATTTTAATACGGCAATATTAATGTATTTTAGAAACAAAGAACTAAGTATAAATAGAAAAAAAGTACTTCCTTACTAATATACCTTCAAAAATAAAACGCTAAATACAAATAAAAACAGTGCTTACTAATTAATCATATATTAATTAATCACACATTCTACTACATTAACGAAAACCTTCAAAGTGCGATTCATCGGTATCAGAATTAAACAGTTCTAATATATTTTCGGGAAGAGTGTCCAAAAGTTCATTTTCAGCATCACTATCTTCACTGTCAGTGATTTCCTCGCTTTCACTAACAATCCCGGCTTTTATAAATCCCGATCAGATGGTGGACACTAACACTTTTCCAGGATACAAGATGGATTTTGAGAAAATAGCCCCCCAAGTGGCGTTGTGGGGGATTAAGGGGCGTAATAGATAAATATTTCCGTTTTTTAACTACTCGACCTACCTGCTTGAAAATTTGTAGGCTGTTTCCTTCATGGAGTAAATATTCGCTACAAAATGGGTTTTGGGAAAATTGACCCACAAGGGGTGTTGCGGGGGTTAAGGGGAGATATAAATAATCATTCCGATTTTTAAACTATTAAACGCACACTCTTGAAATTTGGTAAGCAGAATCCTTTCATAGAGTAGAGATCTGCTACAAAGTGAGTTTCGTCATTTTATATAATATATTTTTATAATAAATATTGCTTATTAATAATATTATAATAATTAATATCATAATAAAAATTAATAATATAGCATACTTATAAAAAAAAGAAATATTTATATAATTATAGTAATTGATTTAGTTTTTAAAATATAATTAATTACATGAAATATTTAATAAGCCTTTTTTAAATAAATTTATTTAATTGTAAAAATAATTAAATGAATTGGAAATAAAAACGAGTTGATCACGCGACTCGAACCCTGACAGACCGCACAGAATGCAGGGTGCACTACCACCTATGCCACTGCATCGCTGGAGCTGAAAACAAGATATCAATCATTGGCATGGCCAAGTAATTTTAGCGCGTTTTTCACATGTTGTATTTTACAATAATGCAACTAATGAACTTTTTACTAACAGAAAATAGTACTATACTTTAAATTTTTTTTTTTTTAATTTTAAAAAAAAAAATTTAATTATTAAATTTAAATATGATTCGGCTCATTTAGGGCACAAATGCCGAAAACCCGAGGTCAATCGGTTGCTTATTGGCTGAGAAAAAGGTACGACAAAATATGGAACGAAGACGAGGACGAAATATGCGTCCTAATAGCGCTTTTTTTGCACTACGTGAAAAACGCGCTAAAAACTTAATTTTATGAAAGCTAAGTACGAATTTCGAAGGTAATTTTCTCGGAACTGTTTGTCTGTATGGCTCTATTATAGTGACGGTTCAACACCCTAAAGGAGTACTACTATTACACAAAATCCTGTTCCCAAATGAATTTTCTTAGTCGTGCCCTCCCCTTGTTGGATAAACAGTTACAGGAGCAACTAAGAAAAGATGCACAATATAATATTACCACAATGTCCTCAAACGCGTTATTACGGTAGTACAGTATTTGGCTATAAGAGGCTTAGCATTTAGAAGTACCGAGGAAGTTTTTGGTTCTCCTCATAATAGAAATTTTATGGGTGCTCTGGAACTACTAGCAGAGTTCGATCCATTCGTTCGTGAACATATTGAAAAGCGAGAACTACGAACAAAATCGTTAATTTCGTACTTATCAAAAACGATATATTAGCAAATAATGGAGATCATGGGCAAGCAAATCATTAAAACAGGATTCAACTCCAAATTTGTCCCACAATGACCAATTTGCAATTGTACTAAGATATTGTTTTCGGTGAAAAATTTATGAAAGGTATGTCTCATTAATAAAGATTAGCAGTCACACTCTATTATATTTATTTAATTATCTACAAGAATTTTTAGCAACAAACGGACTGCTATTGGATAATTGTAGGGACAGTCATTTGACAACGCTGTCAATATTTCCGGTTGATATAATGGTGTGCAAGCTCTTCTAAAAGAAAGAAAAAAATAAATTCGCTAATTATGTGCCGTGTGCTGCCCATTCTCTTAGCCTGGTTGGTACAGAATCAGTTAAGGTTGAAACTGAAATAGTGAACTTCTATGGTTTAGTGCAACAAATATATGTTTTATTTGCTGCTTCGACCCATAGGTGGGAACTTCAAAATCGTGAAATTAAACTGAAATTTACCTTAAAAAGTTTGAATCAGATCAGATAGTCTTGTCACTACGATGCTGTTGAAGACTTAAAAGATAATTATGTTAATAAAATGAATATTCTTAAAACATTCAGTGACAATGAAAATAAAAAAATTGATTTCTGAAAAGCGCAGTAATTTTTTTAAACAAATTAACAAAACTCGAAACTGCCATTTTAATTATATTTTAGGAAGAAATTTTTGAAAGATTTAATTTTCAGTTAACAAAAAATTACAAACTCCTGGTTTGGACATCTGTGAAGGAAATAAGTTAATTACGTTGTTAAAACGTTTATAAGCAATGCACATGAATCAGATCAAAAACTAAAGGAGTATGAAGACGCAGCCAAAAAATTAAGTTCTAGAGTAGAAACAGAATATAGTGATGTGAACAAGAGACGGGATTTTTCAAAATTTGCAGATAAATCGACAGAAAAAGCTCTGTGAGGGACAAAAAAGTTTAAAAGGGACACGCTTATTTTTTCGTTAGATAAGCTAACCCTTGATTTAAATAGAAGTCAAGTATATATTCAGAATATAATAAGATATTAAAATTTTTGATGGATTTGTAAGATCAAAGTAAGGAGAAAGTCTACCTGGAGAGTGTACTCCCTATTCAGATGACATAGACCAACATTTAGTAAATGAAGGTGTTCAACTCAAAATATCTGAAACAAACTGAGCTGTCCTATACTTGTATTGAAATGTTACGTTTAATTTTTGTAAAGAAACTTGTTGACGTTTTTCCAAATCTGTTACCATTTTAAAGATTTTTATAACACTCCTTATAAAAAAGTGAAAGCAAGTGAAGCGAAGCATGCAATCTCTAAAATGTCCTATATGGACAAGATCTGCCGTAAAGCTTACTATGGTGGCGCTAAAGTCATTAGTACTCTTTTCTTCTTCCGGTTAATGCAAAATCGCCATTGCTTTGAGCTAAAAAATTAACAAAATATATTTTAGAAAAGATACTGAAATAAATACTATAAAATCCTGAATCTGAAATCTACAGATTATCTTCTATCCATATAGTGCAAAAAAAGTTTCAAAAACTTGCATTAAAAGTTTAAAAAAACTCAGTTGAATTTCGATGTTTTCCCATAGATTAACATTACACCGGAAGTAAGTGAGGGTTCCACTCAATGTTGTTGTTTACAAAGAACTACTAATCCATAGAAATATAGAACAACAATGACAAATACTAGACTTACTTATTTATCACTTCTTTCTATTAATACTGATCTCACTAAAAACTTAAAATGTGATGAGCAAATGAAAGAATTTGCAACACAAAAGTATAGAATTTTTTTTTTTGTAAATTGTTTGTAAATTTTTTGCATTGTTTTTACCGTATTTAAATTGTTTGAATTAAAAAAAAAAACCTTAAGAGAAAATTTCGTGTGTTTAAAATTTTTCCCCGCAAATTTTTTTTTTTAGGAAAATGGCAAAATTTTTAATTACATAGGGGCCCCCAGCTATCATTAGCCCAGGGCCCCCAAAGGTCACGGTCCGGCCCTGCCTACATGGAAAACAAATATAGGACAACAATGACAAATACTAGGCTTAATTATTAATCACTTCTTTCTATTAATATCGATCTCACCAAAGACTTAAAATGTCATGAGCAAATAAAAGAATATTCAGCATAAAAGTGTAGAAAAGTTCTTTTTGTAAATTATGTTATTGCTTATAACGTATTTAAATTGCTTAGGAAAAAAAACTTTAAGTTTCGCATATTTTAAATTTTTCCGCGCAACAATTTTTAAGGATAAAGGCAAAATTTTTAATTATTTAGGGGGCCCCAGATATCGTTAGCCCAGTGCCCTCAAAGGTCACAGTCCGGTCCTGAGTGTAAAGAGTAAAGCTTAAAAAATTTGGGATTGTTATGGCTGTGTTCGGTTAATGTTAATGAATAGGATCCGAATTCGGAATGTTTTTAATACTATATTCTGCCTTCACTACTCTATAAAAAATCACTTATTTTATCATACTACTCATTTTTATCAGGGTTGATACATTTTTGAAGTGAAAACTGCTTTAGCGGCGTTGGGCACTTTTTGGTAGGAGAAAATCTTATGGGTTCGCGTCACCGACTGGCGCACGCGCAGTGTGCTGTTCGCCTTAGACAGTTTTTGGATAGGTGAAATCTCGTGCGTTCGCGTCACCGACATCCAAATAGCAGTGTATCTGTAGCTATACAGCTGACGTATGGTGCTGTGTATATCTTATAAGTGAAATTCAATGGATTTAGTGAAAAGTTTAATGTGTATATACTGTGCATTGCTCGTTGCGATTCCGAGAATGGGCAATACATATTAATGGTTGCCATTTATATTTCGCCTGGAAAATCTATGAGACAGGTACAATTTTTATTCGAAAATTTGATGATTTATACAAAAGAAGGTTCTGAAATACTCGAAAAATGATTTGGTGAAAAATATGATAATGTACCGATGATTTTAAGTGGAGACTTCAATATTAACTTTGCAGATGACAAAAATCTACCACTAATTGAATTTCTAAATGAAACACTTAATTTAAATATGTCCATTGATCGAAAACTCAGTACTACAAAATATAAAACGACAATCGATGTGGTTTTTACGCGATACTTAGATAATTTGAATCAAACATTTTCCTTTCTTACTTTAGCTACCATAAGCCTATTGTATCTTTTTTAGAACAAAATGAAACAATTGAAAGTACAAAAAGTCTAAGTATTGTTGAAATTAATGATGACAATGTTGCAAACAATTAAAATAATGTTAAAAATCAAGTACATTGAAATTTAAGTAAATACAAATACTATCCATAAATAATATGGTTGTATATTAATTGTTATTTCAATTGAATTGTATTTATATTTTGTCATGATCTTGACAGCCCGTAATATTTTTGAATAATAAAAAACTATATAAACATGCATTTAGTTGTTACTAGGAGTGTCAATAGATGTGAAAACCAGATTGATGTTGATAATTTGAATTCAAACATTATGAAATTTCAAATTTTAATACTAAAAGTTCTAAGTTTTCACTTCTATCGGCAGTCTCTATAACTGCCAATTTTATTTTATAAAATGTGTTTTGCAATTTTTCTCCAATACCGTAATGCTGAATAAGCTATCCTTTTTCACATGTTAAAAGAACAATTAATTAGTTATGGAATATTCTGAAATTTTAAAAACTGTATTCTAAACAAATGTTTGAGTTGCAATATTATAAATTTTCATGAAAGACATTTTTCTGTCCGAAAATGTACTTCGTATTTTGTTCAAACTCTCGTATATATGGCGAAAACAGCCTTAACTAAGCTTAATCTAATTTCTGACTTTAAACTGAAGTGTTTTCATAATGAAATTGATTTGGGCAAAATAAATGTGTAAATTATTTTATGCGAGCTACTCAATCTAGAGTTGTTTCTTTTATTTAAACTAGCTGACCCGGCAAACGTTGTTTTGCCAAATAATCGCCCATAAAGTAAAAATTCATGTGGTTCGTTTGGTATTGGCAGCAATGAGCCCACTTTGGGATAAACTTGGCCTTTGATTTTGAATGTTGAATTAAATTGCTGACCATTTACAGCATTATTTTTAACTATTTCTGTTACTCCGAACGATGTCATTTGGAAACATGAATTAAATGTTCGAATTGACTTCAGGAATAGGTTAGATTCGGGATCCGTACCGATGAGTAAACCGTTCAATGGCTCAAGTGGTGTTTCAATTTCCGGTAGTTGCACTTTTCCTGACGCGCAACACATCCCGGTTGGCTCATTTTAAAATTTAAGCGCATTACAATGCGGACATTCCTTGTCCATAGCACCAATTGTCACATTCGAATGAGCGTAATATTTAACATTGGGCTCATACTCGAATGCTAGACGACGGAATGAATCGGATGTAAATGCTCGATGTACTTGTTGGCGTTGTTGGTCATTTGCTCTGAGTGTGTCAAATAGGAATCGACGGGCTTGTCTTTGTTGATTTTGTTCAACTCGTACCTTTTTGTGATTGTGATTTACGCAACTGCTCTATATTCACACGCACATCTTCATTATCCTGTTGGATTTGTTCGTCTGTTCTTTGAGCTCTTCTATTTCGCATGGCTGTAGATTTAGTAATTCGACAGCCTAAATCAGACCCTTTGCGTCTTGCTGGCATTATTTACTGTACAAAACACACAAATAAATCAAATTGAAGTACTTAATGCTAGAAAACAGTATGCTGATAATGTATCTGTTATTTTATTATTTTACCTCTACCTTTCACAATTATAATGTACGTATATATTTCTCTTTACATTTAAAATGATTCCCGATAATTTTGAGCACACTGAGTATTACAGTTTTATTGGCGTTTAATAATAAATAAGAACTCAAAATGTTTCAATCATCTGTGCTTTTCGAAATATCATAAAACGTTTTCACATGGAATAAAACTCAACAGAAATATTTTATTTACAACTTCCCAAAATGACAGCGATGTATTTATCTTCCTATGATTTTTCTCTGGGTCTGGGTTTTCTTTTTTCTCTGACAGAGTAGTATTTTCACATCTGGCGCGAAACCGATTTTCGACGCCAAGCGAAACAACAGATAGGGGTTTTAAGGTTTTTAATTAATATCTTCTCAACTAATTGCAATATCGGAATGAAAAATAGTTTACGTCCTATTCTCAGACCTACTAAATATACGCAAAAAATTTCATAAGATTTGGTCAAGTCGTTTTGGAGGAATTTGGTTACAAACACTGTGACACTAGAATTTTATATATTAGATAATTTTAAAAAATATATAGTAATGAACAAAAATGTCCAAGTTTCTCACTCTCATTTTTAAGCCCATTCACTCCCTACTACAAGATATCTCATAGTAAACATGTGTACCAAGACTGCCAGTTACAAGATATTTTGTAGTGTGTGCTGTGATTTTAGATTGATTATGTACACAGTCGACTCTTGATAATTCAGACCTTCGATAATACGAACCTCTCGATAATTCGCAGTATATGCTCAGTCCCTAAAAAAACACTTGATAATTCGAACTAAAACAATACGTTTTGGTACACTCAATATTTCGAAGTAAAATCTGTGACTGGCCAGACTATAACACATGATAATTCGAATTTATCTTATGAAACTCAACAATTCAAACACTCACTATCATGTAGAGTCCTGTAGCAAACAGGTTGGAGCCTACGTGTTTTCTGTTGTATTGTCTCTGCTTTTAATGTAGCCCCTTTAATGAGCATTGAAATTGACCCCAATAACAATGACAGAATATAAAGTGTCACAAAACAAACTATGCAACTTTTCCCTTTTAAATCATGTTGATGCGGACGTTTTTTCAAGCTTCATTTATTCTAGAAAAATATATTGACAGAGTTAGATTGAATACCATAAAACAAAAAAAGATAACAGATATACTTTTGTCGAAAAAAATAATTATGTACAGCTTGTATTGTTTTAATAGTTGTTTTTAATACATAAATGTATTTTTAATACAGGACTTTAAACTTCTAATATTTATACTCTATAAAATGTACTTTTTAAAAAAACTTTAAAAAAAATTTTTTATGTACAATTGTTGTTTTATTACACAATTTTGAAATATAAATGTGTTAGAAAAAATTTATCTTCGTGTATTTTTTGTGGGTTTTTTCCTACCCTCTTGATAATTTGAAGTGTTTCATTGGTCCTTTCAACTTCAAATTATCGAGAGTCGACTGTATCTTCATTTGAGTTAGGAATTAAAAAATATAAATGAAAAATTTATATAGAGCAATAAACATATTAATTATCCATTTTTATTCTTAAAACTATAACTAAGACAACTAGATTATAACAAAATAATTATATGTATCGGAATGTATTCCAAAAATTTTAAGGGGCCGCGTTAGCCTAGTGGTCAAGGTGTCAGACTGGGGCTGGCCCAGTACCATCAAGCCCAGTACCACTAAATACCTACTGTGTAGGGGAGCGATGCACTTTAAATCTGTCGAGAGCTCAGACGTCCGCCCATTGGTGTGGTGTAGTAGTTAGGAGAGGGAGGTGTTGTCTTCGTCACTTGACCATGGTTCAAAATTATGAGGTCTGTTGCCAAAAGCCCTTGTATAGCTAAACAGTCCAACATTAATATTCACTCACTCACTTCAAAAAATTTTAAAATATTTTTATCGTTGTTGCTGTGTATGATGAGTTTTAAAGCAAGGATTAATGCAAAATTCTGGGTTGTTGGAGCACACTGGACAAAAATACTTAAGTCTCCTTGCTTTTTTGCTTTGTACACATTTAACATGGCTTTGTAAGCATCCTTTGTGTGTGTTAGGTAGATGTTCAAAGTAATAAAAATCAGTTGCATTTGTTTTATTGTTATGGCTTTCTCCTACATTACTGCAGTCACCATCAAATAAGTGCATAATAACTGATTCCCTAAATTGAAATATCATCTTTTTATTCCCTCGAGATTTCTTAGGTTATAGAACATGTACACCTTCGGCAGGAAGATTTTGAAGTAGGGTAGAGTGATTTATTTGTACCAATGGAGGGCTTTCCTGTGTGTGTGTGTGAGGTCTGCTAATTATTACTTATATATCAGTCCATTTTTATTACTTAACAACTCTATAACTACCATCACCTTATAAGTTTTCCCCAGTGAGGATCATAATACATCTGACTGTCACCAGATGAAATTAGATGGTGAGCTTGTAAAATGAAACAAAATAAAAAAATCTTTGTATATGAAAATTTTTATTGAAAAAGAAAACCACTACAAGATACTTGTAAATGGCATTCAGCACAGGAATCTTATTGGGTGATGCCAGCTATGAGTTATCTTATAGTGATTTTTTTTCAATAAAAATTACTGTAAATGCCATTACAATATTATATCAGTAACTTAATACACTGCTGGTCACCGTAAATGCAACACCAAGAAAGACAAGAGATACCACAACAAAATTTATTTTGTAGATAACATGTTGACCAAGTATCAAATGATTAAATTTATAGACTTCTGTGAAGTGTGGTTCGTGCCAGAGTCAGTGGCGGATTAAGCGGGTGTCGGACCTGGCGGCTGCCAGGGGCCCCCAGCGTTGTTATGGGCCCCAAGCTTGATGAGCACAAAGGCCAGCGACAAACCAACCACGCCACCTTGAAACAAAAAATGAAAAGAAAACAAAGTTACAATGAAACCCCCGCTAGAAATTTATCGGCATACAAGAAAAATCCTAATGTAGAAAAACTTTTGAAAATATTTTCAACAATACCGATATCGAATGCATCAGGTGAATGATCTTTTTTAGTTTTAAAACGTGTTAAAAATAATTTAAGAAGTACTATGGGAGAAAAGACAAATTGAACAACATGGCCATATTATATACAAAATAAAATGTTTTGGACAAAATAGATATGGTAAAAATAATTGATGATTTTGCCGAAGAGAAATCAAACTGTATAGCAAAACTGTAAGGTTTTTAATATTTTTTTATATACAGCTAAGATTTTACTTTAGCCGATGAGTTTTATTATATCACTACATTTTATTTTGAGAATTTAAAGTAAATGACTCTTTTCACTATTTTAGTTTTTCGACTCTTAAGCCCATGGGCCCCAAACCTTTTACTGCCAGGGGTCTCCAACTACCTTAATCCGCCTCTGGCCAGATTAGCCGCCATTGTTGGAGATCACCGCTGCCACACGCCTCGGCATTGATTCAAAGAGACTTTGGATGTGTTCTTGGGGTACAGCAGACCAAGCAGCTTCCACACGTTGCCAAAGTTGATCTGGTGGGGCAGCTGGGGGTGTAATCTGGGTCAATCGTTGAGCAACCATGGGCCACATATTTTCTATCGGCGAAAGATCCGGAGAGCGAGCCGCCAGGGAAGCAATTCAATCTGGTGATTGACGAAGAACCTTTGGACAATGCGTGCCACGTGTGGTCACGCATTATCCTGTTGAAATATAGCTGTGGCCAAGCCCTGAAGGTAAGGAAGAACAACTGGCTCCAACACCTCGGAGATGTAGCGCTGGCTGTTTAAAGTACCAGCAATGCGTACTAGAGGAGTGCGAGTGATATCCAATACCGTTCCATACCATTATACCTGGAGCAAGACCAGTGTGGCAGTGCATAACGCAGCTGTTCAGCATCCTCTCTCCACGGTATCTCCAGACTTGAATCCGACTATCGTGGTGTTGCAGACAGATGCGTGACTCGTCAGTAAAGACAACTTCATTCCATTCTGCCACCCACATCCTTCTTTCATCGCACCATTGACGGCGGAGACGTGTGTGGTTCTGCGTCAAGGGTAGACCAAGCAATGGACGTCTTGCAGACAGACCACTCTGCTGTAAACGGGTTCGAATGTTACGCGCAGATACTGAATGATGCGTTACAGACTCAATGTGATGTGCTATAGTTCATGATGTGACTGAGCGATCCGTCACTGCCATACGCACAATTTGCCTGTCCTCACGTGAAGTGGTGCACTGAGGTGGATGCGATCGACCACGTCGGTCCGTCGTACCCTCCTGCATACAACGGTCACATATCCGCATTACAGTTGCTTGGTTTCTCCCAACACGACTACCGATTTCCCCGAAAGATAATCCACAACCTTGGAAGGTTCGTATCCTTCCTCTGTCGAACTCGGATAATTGATCAAAAGCTGATCGCTGTTTTCTACGAGATCGTTTTTTGAAAAAACCACAATTGCCGAACTTGAAATCGTTGAAATCTCCAAGCCTTAAGTGGCGCTTTGAGGTGGCGCCACAGGTGTGTGTGATGTGTGTCTGAGCTGAAATTCTAATCATTTGCTCATCTCACCTCCGCTAATGCATGTTGTAAATTTCATGTTATTTGCGTGCTTCCTTCAGGGTGTTTCATTTACGGTGGCCAGCAGTGTACATTAATCATTTCAAGATATTTCTTAATATATATGCATTTCTTCAACTAAAATAAAATTGAAATTGTACTTACGCTTTTTTAAACATATTTATTAAAATAGAAATAGACAACATAAGATAAAAATTTTAATGCGAACCTGGTACTTGCACCGCTTTACTTTCATATCGCAAATTCAGGGGTATAATGTGTGACTTTCAATTTGACACGATTCTAAGCATTCGTTTGTTAAATAATTTTCTTTGTAGACTCGAAATGTTTTTCATAGGAGGAAAAAAAATACTTTTTTTTCTTAGATATGTAGAACCAAAAGTGGAAAGCAGGGCATATGCAATTTTCCTTCGTCTCTCATTTAATTAAATCTCTCCAGCAATGGCATTCAACAATTTGCCGAATAGCTGCAAATTTATCTTTAAAAGTTCTTTCGGATTTCTTCGTAATTCCGTAAATGTCCATAATTCTAAAGATGTTTGTCAAATAAGGTCCGTTACAAATTTATCAATTTCCATCCACCCAAAATTTGACAAATTTGTTGAATACTGCAGAGTGCCACTGAGTACTGTACTGCGTGCGTGCTACAGGTTGCCGACCCCTGTTCTACAGCATCAGATTTGCACGTATACGTTCAAGTATATTTTGTTCAAATTCTTGAAATCATTCTGACTCGTTTTTTTACAGCATTTTTGAAAGTGAACCTTTAATTATAATTACCCTGTATATGGCTGTGACAAAGCGTGTCTCGTATTTAAAAAAAAACCCTGAAATATTGAGTCAGAAACAACCCTCTCCTAAATGGTGCTGTACATATTAAAAGGCAAATTTTGTTATTTGTCAAAATGTGATGTAAATCCTTCTAGGAAAAGGCCATATTAGCCTTTAGGTTAGATTTAGATCGTTTCTGTTGAGCATTATGTTCGCTTAACGTTAACGAATAGGCTCCGAATTTGGAATATATTTTTTCAGTTATAAAAGAACTGAAACAATATAAAATTCTGGCTTCGCTATCCTATAGAAAGCAGCGTATTTTATACTTCTCATTTTTATCTGAGTTGATCCAGCCTTAATTTGCTCATTGTAAAATCGTCTAGAAAAGTTAAATATCACTCATTTCTATCGTTTAAGCCATAGGTTCCCAACCTTTTTTGAGCTGGCGTCCCCTTTTCTATTGAATATTTTGATACCGCCGCCTCCCAAGCTACAGAAATAAGAGTGTACATAATACATGGTGAAAACAAGAGTTACATTTTAAAAAAATATTCTATTATTAATAGAATATATATTTTAATTTAAATTTTTTCTAGAGCCCCAAGTTTTTTCCTTGTGAATCTGAAGTAGCTGTTGACACAAATATATTTAAATGTGTAAAACTATGTATTTTAGTCAAAGATAGGATATTGTCGGAATTGAAACGCTACTGAATATATAAAAGTTTTAGCTTACTTTTATATAGACAGGCAAGGGTTTTGATGATACAAAGTAATTCATTATATAAACTACTACTTTCAAAATAAATATAAATTAACAGTTACAGCCTTTTGAGAATCACATGTTAATTCCTGGTTAATATATCTAATTATGTTTCTTGGATAATATTCATAATGAAATGCAGTGGAGGAAACATTTTTCCTACTGCTCACAGACAAAGACAACAGAAATTAAAATACACTATTTCATTCAATTTAATGTAGATCTGAATGCAAAAAAAATGTAAGCTTTAAGTTTTTCATCCACTTCCCGAACTACCAAAATATGTGAATTTTCGTACGTGATGTAGAAATAATTTAAATACATACAATCAACATAAGTAAACAGTATTAAAGTTTACTTTTGTTAGTACATAATCAGCGTGTTTTTGTAGTCTTTTTTTACACTATATTTGGTTAATCTGCTCAAGCCTCTCCGTGCCCTCTAATTTTTTCTGGTTCTTTTACTGCCCCCCTGAAAGCCTTAAACGCCCACAAGGGAACGTTATCGCCCACGTTGAGAACCTATGGTTTAGGCGATGTTCAGAATTAAATTTGTCACCAATGAACAGGTATGTAATTCACGAATGTCACTAATTAAAAGAAAAAAATACTAAATATTATGGGATTAGCCATAAATACGAAAACGAGTTCAGCTTTTATTTTATGTAATGCATCCTAAAACAATTAAAAACGAACGCAGCCTCTATTACTGGAATTTTAAGCCCAAAAAAAAAAGACATCAATTTTTCACGTAGTTTTTCTCTACTTAATATGTTTATAAAAGGAAAAAACACATTAATCAAAGTAATTTGTTTTACTCCCAGTATAGATATATTTTTAAAGATAAATTTTAAAAACATTTCCTACAAATTGCTCATTATCCATTCTCGAACAATCTAGAAAAAATGTACAACTAAGCATTTCAAGTGGAATGTTTACACTATTATACAGGTGCTCATTTTCCCATCATAAGATTGAGAGCGAAAGTCTATTTAAATTCTGCAATTCTTCCGTTGATATATGAACAGGGAAAAATCGAGATCCCTAACCAGACACACATTTATAGCACCATTGTTTTTTTTTCCCTCTCAATTTCAGAATGAAACAAAAAGTAGCAGGAGATTTGGTGACATTAGTGCTACTGATTACATTTCTATTCCTTTTGCACTTTTCCATCCTGGCAAAAAAGTGTTTCAAGCTGGAAATGGATTTTGAAAATGATTTAACAGAAACGGCATTCTTCCTCCAGTGAGAAATATACATCAAAGAATTTTGAAGCACTCTACACGCAATAGCAAATGTTGAATATGCTGCTGAACGGAGAAGTAATCCAATAACATTCTGAAGAGAATAGTCTGTTTAATGAACAAGTGTGTTTGCGTCTACATGGATTATCTATCTAAATAGGACCAGACGTTGCAGTGCTTTCTGTTCGCACCGATGAGACATGGAAGTAAA
>BMAO01010277.1:0-44356 GCA_019973975.1 Trichonephila clavata
AAATGATTAAAATCATAGGAAGAGGAGTAAATAACGGAAAGGAAACAATCTTCAATCATATTGTATCTATTGTTTCTGAAAACTTTCATACGCGATCCCATATACTATAACATAGAATTTTTCATAGCAATCGTAGCAAACTTGTATTACCTAATGCCTTCTCCAAGTATAATTCTAAGCTTCTAAATACTTCGGTAGCTTTCAAAACATTTAAATAATCACTCAGCAAGCAATTCCACGTGCATTTTTTCTTGAAAGTCATCGTATATCGTCAGCGTGTATCATTAATCTCCTCAAGGGCGTATATTTTGCTTTCGAAAGCTGTTTTTTCCACTAAGAACATCCCAGAATGTTTATTTTACTACTGTTACGCAGCATTTATCATTATGAGCTTTATTTATGAATTTTTTTCCAGAAGAAATTCCTAAAACTTGTTTTTTTCTTTCACTGCTACATGATGATTTAAAAAAAATCTCATATATTTTTATTCCAAACAATCACAGAAAAAACAGAAGTCAATTTTCTTAGGTGAATAGGCTTTTCACTTTACTGGTATACCATTTAAAACAAATAAAAAAATCGTCTCTATTAAATTATACAAAATAATTACAGCGAATTACGTTTAACACGAAAACTCAAAGACGAAATATCGGTTGACACGAAAAAGTACAACGGACCTGACAAACTATTACGCCTTTTCATACATTTTTTCTCTTAACACGAAACGAAAATCGCTTAACACGGAAAGATTTTCCTTCTGGGAATGAACAAAACACGGAAAACATCAGCCGAAGTTTAAGAACATTTCTGTATTATTGAACTGCCCTTCTGTATCAACGGGAGAATTCGTTGCAGCAATGTGCACAGCCCTAATTATAGCAGAGAAAGACATTTTGTAGGTTGTTCAAAGTTCAAAAAATATCATTAATGCAGATTCCAATGAAGAAAATGAAATGAATAATGAAGCTTCTGTTCCCAAGTCATCCGAAGTAAAGAACATCATGAAAAGTATGCGTGTTGTTGCTTTGACGCGTATTCCAATGGAGAATTGAATAACAAAATGGACGACATCGAAAAATTTGACAATCTGTTGTTAAAAAGACAATGCAAAGAAACAATATATGATTACTTTTCAAAAACTCAATAAATGTTTTATTATGCAAAAAACTTGAAAATTTTGTATTAAATTTCATCGAGTCTTGTGAACAATTTGTTTCATTGATTTTTATTTAAATACATCATATGTACATATCTCTGTAAATAAAATGTTTTCGAATAAACTTAATTTTGTTGAAGATATGTTTCTTTTATTGCAATATCCTTTAACACACAAAAAAAATATTTCAGTCCCATCAGTTTCGTGTTAAGCGATCTTCACTGTAATTTTGTTCCTTGTAGTTCTCTAGCCAAAATAATCTTAAAACACAAATAAGAATCGACGCTTTTGAAATGATTAATGGCCACTTTTGATAACATAATCTAGCTTTTTCCGTAGGGTGGATAAATTACTTTTGGTACAAAATAGCAATCAACATAGGAGTAATTATTTCTAATTTTTATAGAGTTATTTAAATAAACAATTTTTCTTAATTATAAATGGATTTTAGATTTTTGAGGGTTTATTTAAGTTAGCCTTTTGTAATAAAATCGATTTTTAGAACACATTTTTATTGTTAGTAATATGCTTCCTATGAATATTATTAGATGGTCATTCAAAGTTTCAACTGAACACGTACACATAGCGTTACATCAAGACTTTTTTATATAAAGTTTTCAACGCAATAAATAGTCCCTAAGACAATTTGCTTTGATATCCCTTAATAAATAAAGGGATATCAAAATGAAAATTATGTACATACTACTTTTAATGAAATTTCTGATATTTTTCTTTTTATCAAATCATAAGTATGCTTTGAAAATTATTTAGTTCGATTATTTTGTTCTTTTTTATATCTCAGACGGCCCAAACTTATTCAGAATCTGATTCTACAAATATATCCTTCTTTTATTATCCAAGTTTCGCATTTTGCTTAGAAAACTTTAGTATACAGTCAATTTTAATAATTTTTTTCGGTTTTTGATTTCACTAAACTGCAGTAACCTAAATGAAAAATAATAACTATTTCGTTTAAAGAAAGAGATGAATTTTACGGAAATTTTATATTTCTCGCTGCCCTTATGGAAATAAAGTTAAATTGAGCTGAAAATCAAGTTTCCAAGTTTTACATTTTGCTTAGAAAACTTTAGTATACAGTCAATTTTAATAATTTTTTTCGGTTTTTGATTTCACTAAACTGCAGTAACCTAAATAAAAAATAATAACTATTTCGTTTAAAGAAAGAGATGAATTTTATGGAAATTTTATATTTCTCGCTGCCCTTATGGAAATAAAGTTAAATTGAGCTGAAAATCATGCATGAAAGTAGATAATTGTTACGGAGACAGAGCTGCTTTTTTGAAAATTATTCTTCCATTTTTTGATGATCAGAATGAGAGGAAGCACAGCAATTGTAGCAGCATAATGCTTCTGTCTGATACATAATTCGAATCTGAATACATAAATTAATGTTAGAATAAAAAATCAAACATTTTGTTAAGAGAAGAAATCTACGGGAATCATCTTCAAGGACTGCATCATTGGGAAAAAATAAACTCTTCTTTTTATCCATATCTACTTAACTTGTCATAAAATTCATTATAGCTCCAATAACTGGGAGAACTATAGAATGTCTAGAATAATTTGTACTTCAGACAACTGGGTAATAATCATAAAATCTAAGATAAGCCTATCACCACTTATGAAAGATAAAATCCCAAGTATTTACCAATGTTTTTTTCCCTAAATTTCAGATTTCCATAATCTCACAAATTACCACACTAGAAATAAACCTCAAATTTAAAAAAAATATTTTAAAGTAATTTTTAAAATACATATATATGTAATGAACGTCAACAAAATGACCTTTGCATCAATTGTCCCTTAAAATGATAAAATAGATAGTTTAGAGAAGTTGAGATGAAAGCATTTGTAAAAATTTCAAATAAAACCATACCATTTATACATCAAAATGTTTAAATTAATCGAATCAAATATAATTTTTAAAAAATTTGGTTTGATACAATAGCATAAGAACAATATAAGTCGCCGAGTTTAAAATGTTTAGTAGTTTGCTTAAACAATTATAAGAATACTTGTATTTCAATGTAATTTGGAAGAATGCAGTTTTTTTATTGTAATATTGTTTGTTTTGAAAACATTAAACAAAATAATCACAAACAAAAAATCCTTTTAGAGTGATTAATTCCCAACAAAAAATATGCTTTCAATGAGCGTAATTTCTCGTCATTTATCACTAATCTTCATCTAATTTTTATTTCGAATTTTGGTTCAGCGATTATTAACAGTCATGGATCCACTTGTTTTAAAAAAATGTATTTGAACTTGAAAAAACTTGAATGGATGAATAGAAAGTATTTTATTAATGATGAAAATTGGAACAAGATATATATATATATATATATTGGAAGAGGGTGAACTAATAGTGTAGGAATGGAAAAAAAGAAGTAAAATTTAAACGTACATTTTTTTCGAATTCGAATTTGAAAAAAAAATCATGTGATTATTTGTAACTGTTAATCAATTTTTCATTTACCCTTAAAGTAAAACAATCTTTTCTTTGATTTCATTTTGAAGCTTCTCCGACGCCTTTTATACTTATTTCTTTCCGTTTTAAATGGATACTTTGATAAAAGAATACACGTAGTAAAGATATCTTTTATTATATAGAGAGAGAACATTTCTGATAAAATAAAATGACATAGATAAAATGAAATCTAATATTTATTTTTCATGATAAATAATAGTAAAGTAAACTACACAGTCACTTGCACTTTTAAAATTCTTTCATACAAACTGAATAAGAATAAGAATACGTAAGTATTGTCATAAGAAACCGTTTCCTTTAATAATGAGTTATTAAATAATTATAAAAAAATCAAAATAAATTACGAGATCCGTCATCAGAAGACCTCGTGTAGCTTCAAAATGCGAAATTAACATTAAAATAAATAAATAAATTGAATGAAATTAATTTCGCGTTCATGAACTCAGTTTCACTTTTACGAAAGAAAAAGTTTAAGATCTTTCATAACAGCATTTCTAAATTGATAAATTACTTCGATGATTTAAGAATATTTTTTTTCCTGTTGAGTTTACACTATAAATTTATATTTTTCATTTTATGTGAAACTTCCTGATTTGAAAATATTATGATATTGAGAACCCATTTTAAAATTATTTCAGGTTTCGAATTTTAATATAAACTTTTAAAATTTGTTTAATTAATTGTTATTATCAGCCGAAAATTTTAAAAAGTGTTCGTTTTTTCTGTGGCCAGTGATCTAGGAAAATGAGTATTTAATTTGAAATTTTTTGTTAATTGAAATGAGTATAAATCATCCTTTACTCAGTTGCTTAGCCAATAATTACAGAGGTAAAATAAAAGATCGATGCTAAGAAAAGTTTGACTTTTAGATTTTTATCTACTTTTAATAGGACTGTTAATTCATATTTAAGTAAGAAATAAGTAAGATATTATTAATGAGTTTGTTATTAGTATGTATATATGTGGAAACTAAAGAGTTCATAAATATTTTCAATTTCACAAAAATGTGGCATGAAAAATAAATTCTAACCTACTAAAATTGTGTGTGAAGCTTTCTTGTTCGACAAAAACTAATTTTCAATTCTTTATATTTGATTTAATACACTCATTTTTTTGTTATTTGGAAACTCTAATAATTAAATTTGAACACTTTTAGGGGGGAAAATGGAAATAGAAATAATAATATTAAGCGAAATGACAAAAATGGAATTTATGCATATGTTATTTTGAATGAAAATTTTCTTTTAAGGTGAATATAAGTTCCAATTTTTAAGTTTCCGGTTGCCTTCTTAATGCTTTGTCTCCCATCCTAGCCTAGTGGTCAAGGTCCTAGTCTAGTGGTAGCCTAGTGGTCAAAGTCCTAGTCTAGTGGTAGCCTAGTGGTCAAGGTCCTAGTCTAGTGGTAGCCTAGTGGTCAAGGCCCTAGTCTAGTGGTAGCCTAGTGGTCAAATTTCTAGCCTAGTGGTAGCCTAATGGTCAAGGTCCTAGTCTAGTGGTAGCCTAGTGGTCAAAGTCCTAGCCTAGTGGTCAAGGTCATGGACTCGTAGCTGGCGTGTCGTGAGTTCGAGCCTAGTGGCGCTGAATATCCGCCTTGTAGAGGGGCTGACCTACGTTAAATTTTCCGTGGCTCAAACTGTTGGTGTGGTGTGGATGGTAGGAAAAAGAAGGGGGAGTGCTGTTACCCAATTGTGGGTGCCAGCTCAAGTGTCGTCCTCATCACTTGACCATGGTTCAAAACTGCGAGATCCGTCGCCAATAGCCCTTGTGTAGCTTTGTGGTGCGACGTTAACATAACTCCTCTCTCTCACTCACTCCCATCAGGTAAAAAGGAGATTAATTCCAGAAATTTAATATAATGCAACTTATAAGCAATTTTTGTGTTGTACGATTTATGCAGCTAAACTTAATTAGTCTTTGTATCTTTGTGCATAAAAATTTTCACAAGTTAAAAATTTCATTCAGACATTAAAGTTTATTGCATAGATTCGAAAAGTTGTTTTTTCCTTAGTGTTTACTACATCACTGTAAAGCATGTTTGAGAGGAGTGAATGTATATATATACGGAACTTCAGTATAACATTCAAGCACAATCTGGTAAAGAGATAGACAGCGAAGTTTGCTACATTTCTACATACTTCATTATTGAATTTATAGCAAAATTTACTTGGAACTTTTCTATTTTGAAACTTCTGTAACTAACAGAAATCAAGAATTAATTCTGCTTTCAATAAATTCTAAGATGTAGCTTCTTATATCAATAAATTATCATTAATTTAAATATCCTCAGTTTGTATCGAATGAGTGACTGTCATCATTAATAATTGTTTAAAAAAATTAATGTTTTTCATTAACTTCAAGGTTTTGTTTAGAAGGGTCTTTTTAATTACCAAAAACATTTCTTTTTTAATAATAAAATACAACAGCTAAAAAGAAATGTTTAAAATTGCTTAGGTTTCCAGGTGATTCATTTTGTTACAATAATGTTTTGAAATATATCTTTAAATGAAAGTAACATATTTATTATATTTTCCTCGAATTTGGGTAAAATTCACTAATCTTTTCTCGAATTGCATTTGAGCTACATTTCATGGTATTAATAATAATCTCTGTTATCAGTCTCACGAAAAAGAGACGTAAATAAAATTAGAAGATTTTTAAAAAGGATTTTTGATAGAGATTTTTGAAGTGAAAATTTCTTTAGCGGCGTTGGGCACTTTTTGGTAAGGGAAAATCTTATGGGTTCGCGTCACCGACATGCCCTGACTGGCGCACGCGCAGTGTGCTGTTCGCCTTAAGACACTTTTTGAATGGGTGAAATCTTGTGTGTTCGCGTCACCGAGATGCTTATAGCAGTATATCTGTAGCTATACAGCTGACGTATAGTGCTGTGTATATCTCATAAGTGAAATTGAATGGATTTATTGAAAAGTTCAATGAGTATATACTGTGCATTGTTCGTTGCGATTCCGAGAATGGGAAATACATATTAATGTGTGGTAGCCGTTTAAAGTTCGCCTGAAAAATCTATGAAACAGATACAACAATTTTTATTCGAAAATTTGATGTTTTATACAAGAAGGTTCTGAAATACTCGAAAAAAGATTTGGCGAAAAATATATGATAATGTACCGATGATTTTAAGTGAAGACTCCAATATTAACTTTGCAGATGATAAAAATCCACCACTAATTGAATTTCTAAATTAAACACTTAATTTAAATATGTCCAATGATCGAAAACAAAGTACTACAAAATATAAAACGACGATCGATGTGGTTTTTACTCGATACTTAGATAAATTTGAATCAAACATTTTCCTTTCTTACTTTAGTTATCATAAGCCTTATTGTATCTTTTTTAGAACAAAAAGAAATAATTGAAAGTATAAAAAGTCTAAGTATATTGTTGAAATTAATGATGACAATGATGCAAACAATTAAAATAATGTTAAAAATCAAGTACATTAAAATTTAAGTAATTCAAATACTATCCATAAGTAATATGATTGTACATTAATTGTTATTTCAATTGAATTGTATTTATATTTTGTCATGATCCCTTACAGCCCGTAACACATTTGAATAATAAAAAAACATATAAACATGGCATTTAGTTGTTGCTCGGAGTGTCAATAGATGTCAAAACCAGATTGATGTTGATAATTTTAATTCAAACATTATGAAATTTTAAATTTTAATACTAAAAGTGCTAAGTTTTCACTTCTATCGGCAGTTTCTATAACTGCCAATTTTTTTAAAAATTTATTTCTCCAATAGAAAATGAGGAAAGAAACCTCTTTAAAAGCTAATTCTGATGAACTCGTCTATCGTCATTTTTATTATTGCCTAATAAAAACATCTACTTTCATGAAGATGCAATCTCTTTTTAGAAATACAGTGACTTAATTCTTGATGATATTTTGCTTGATTTTGATTTTTCCCAATGTATTTTATTTGAGGAAATTGTCCAGTTGGTCTATATTATTTAATATAAGAATACTATATATTAAATCTGTGAAAGGCAAAGAAAGTTTTATATCTATCATAATTTAGGACAATTTTTTTTTATCAAAGTAGACACTGATGCTTTATATGCATTTTTCATTCTTCTCCTACATAGATACCATTACAAGAATAAATTTTACACAAATATCTTATGAAATATTTTTTTAGTCTTACTAATATTATCTTTATCTTTTGAAATAAACAATTTCTGCTCTACATTTATTGATTTAAACGAAGTTTTTTCAAATACATTAATCAGCACTATTTACATAAACAAGAATGGATAGAATGTCCGATTAACAATAGTTTTTTTTATTCTGATATATGTTTTTAAGATATCAACTTGTTAAGATGTTTAATAATGTGTTGAAAGATTTATTATAATGGTAAATATGAGTAAACAGTGTTGCTGTTGTTGCTCATCTCCATGTCTAGCCAAGCTAGACCAAGTCCATGATTTCACTCACTCTCAAAAAGTCCAACACCATTAGAGGGTCTTCATATAGGTCTTGTTTTGTAAGCCCCAGGCAGTCAAGAATGTGTTCTGGAGATGCCTGGCAGGCAGAACACCTAACACAAGTAGGAAAAATTTTGTCTCCATCTTTAAAAATCCAAATTTGCAGGTGGCCACTCCGGAAACAGTAATTAGTAGATTTAAATTACAAAATGTATTTTATAAGGCGAAATTGCCCTTAAAGTAAATGGATTGATATAATGCTCAGATAAAAGAAATAGTTCGTTTTTAACTTGTTGATTGATGCATTTTCTTTATTAAATACAAACGGGTATTAAAATGTATAAAAAAATAACCTTAATCTCACAAATTAATAAAAAAAAAATAGTGACCTTAATTCATATTTTGTGACCCTCAAGCTATTTTTCCTTAGCCCGGAGACTTTCTCAGTATGTTTTACGAAGAAAAAAGAAAGAAATTTTAACGCACATTACTAAGAATTGTTGTCATTTTCCCATTCCTTTAATTTTTTAAAATTATTTTTTTGCATTGAAAATTTTTATTTGAAAAAATGTACAGTTATGTCAAAAAAGGTAATTTACAATAAAATCCGGTAATATTTTGACTTAATTTTTATTGAAAAAACTTAATAGTATCCTAATATTTGCAAAATACCAAAAAATAATAGAAATAATTAAAAGAAAGAAAACTTTAAGTAAAAAAAAACTATCAAAGTGTCTTTTATTATAAATGGAAACACTTTCTGAACTGTAAAATAGTATTTCTTGTTTAGTAATCAAACGTAAGACGATTATTAAACGAATTCTTTTTCAAATGATCCTTTTAAAAAAAGACGTGAAAGTTGATTCCCATTCATGTAACGCATTCAGTTCATTGTGATACTAAACTGAATTTAAAAAGATAACAAATAGTTTTCAGTTGTGAGGTAAAATTCGAGTAAATATTTACTCTAAGCGTATTTTTTTTATCTGTTGATATACTTTTATCAAAGTTTGTCTGTGGGAATACTTTAATTGCAAACTTTACAGAATTATTTAAAATAAAATGCGAGTTTTTAGCTTCATGAAATCCATGGCTTTCGAAATGCTAGGGGAAATTTATTTTCGACACATAAATTTACTTGTCTAAAAATTTCAATAAATCAATAAATATTGGCTTCTTTTTTCCTTAAAAATGAACTAACAAAATAGAGTTTTTTTTGTAGAAACATGTGATAATGAAATATAATGCAATATTTAGGTTTCTCAAACTGTAAACTCGCACAGTGGAGTTGAGGGGTTGAATTATATTCTAAAAAACACTTAGACGAAATCTCCAAAACGGTAAACTCTAGGTAAAAGTTGACAAGTAATATAAAACAATTTTAAGAATTCCTACATAGGTCAACAAAGAAATGTTTTATTTTGGTTACTTTTTATTAAATAGTTACAAAGGTTGTCTTCCAGTGGGTGCCTTCCCATTGTGGCCTTTAAAGAAATGAAACGTCAGACCTTGGCACGAATTTTCTCCAAAGATCTACTAGAGACCTGCCTCTTCAGTCAGCAAAACTAGAAATTGTTAGAATTTATAAAAAATTCTTTCGAGATTCTGCCACCAGTGCTGCCAAAAATAAATCATGGAGAGTGCTATTAAATCCTAACTGTGTCTCGGACTCTCCTCGTGCTGCTGCTGTGGCTGAGTTCAGATTGTTGACTGGACACGACTGCTTTTGAGCTCATTTGTTCCGTTTTAAACTGACTGACTCCAATTTTTGTGTTTTATGTTCTTCTGGACAAGTCATGGACGCTGCTCATCTTGGCGTGTGCTCTGCACTTAAAAATTTGGACTATATTGTAAAAAAATATTGGAGAGCTCGTTGCCTAATGACCTGATGGTCAATGGCCAGGCATTTGATAAATAAATAAAATAAATAAATATTAAATAGTTACAATTAGTATAAATATGTATATAACACATCACTCAATAAGTCCCGGGCCTAACATATAGATGGCGCTACCTTTTAACTTTTTTAAGCCTAACCTAGTAGTACTAACTTTCAAACGGCACGTGTCAAAATTTCGAGATGATATCTTGTTTAGTTATAAAGTTACAGGGTTTTTTGTGGCAACTGTTTGGAAATCATAGAGGAAAAAGAATTTCGTGTGCTAATTAAGCATTACTTTCTGGTGGGGAAAAACATCGTTAAAGCAAAGCAATGGCTTGATAAATGTTATCCGGACTCTGCTTCATCGCAAACAACTGTTAAGAGATGGTATGGGGATTTGAAACGTGGTCGTACAGACACAAACAACGTTGAACGTTTAAGTTACCTAAATTCTGCAGTTCTTCCAGAAATAATCGAAAAAGTGCATGACATCGTTTTAGCCAATCGTAAATTGAAGTTGCGTGAGCTAGCAAAGTATTTATAGGTATCAGAAAGCAGCGTATTTGGTGTTTTGCATGATCTTTTGACAACGAGATAGCTGTGTTCAAAGTGGGTGCCGCGTTTGCTCACTGTCGATCAAAAACAGCAACGCGTCGACGATTCAGAATATTGTTTGCAGCTGTTTAAGCAAAATAAAGAGGATTTTTTATGTAGATATGTGACAATGGATGAAATATGGATCCATTACCACACGCCTGAATCCAAAAGATCACCAGCTGAGTGGACAGCAGCCAGTGAAAGGCGTCCAAAGCGACCAAAAACTCAAACGTTAGCTAGCAAGTTTATGGAGTCCGTATTTTGGGATGCTCATGGAATTTTGTTTATTGACTACCTTGAGATAGGAAAAACAATTAAAAGTTAATATTACATGGTGTTATTGGATCAACTGAATAAAAAAATAAAGAAAAAAGAAGTTTGAGGAACTATTAAATCCACTGGAGAAAGCAGCTTGGCAAACATTCAAAAATGTAACTCACAGTTTTTTGGGAAATCTAAAGGCAGGAAATTACCGTGATATTGTTCATGATCTTATAACATCTTATAAAAATTAGGGCTGTAATATGTCCTTAAAAATACACTTCCTGCACTTGCACTTAGATTTCTTCCCGGAAAATCTTGGTGCAGTGAGCGATGAGCACAGGGAACGCTTTCATCAGGAGATTTCGACGATAGAAAAGAAATATCAAGGCAAATGGAATGCTAATATGATGGCCGATTATTGTTGGAGCATCAAGAGGGATACTCCACAACCGAAATATAAAAGAAAATTCGTGATTTCTTAATTTCTAGGCGAGTCCGAATGTTCGAATACTGTGTACTTGAGAATGTAGAAAATATTAAAGTGTTTCAAATTATAAATGCCTGTCTCTCGAAAACCTTACGTGATGAAGAAAAATCGAAATCATATTTGAATTCAGGAGAAGAAATGCTATCAGAATCACAGATTTTTCTTTCTGAGACAAAAAAATGTTTCGTTTTTGTTGCCCAGTGTAATTAAATCCCCAAAAGGGAAACAAAATTTTAAAATATAAAAATAATACCATTGATTCCCGTTAGACACCCTTGGTATTACATACGTTTTCTAAAGTTCTATAGACCCCAAGAAGTCTACGTAAAACTCGTTGGGATTCCTGCCCTAGAGTGACGTTAATTCAAACTAATCATTTTCGTTAATTTTGATACAATTCTTTTCTACAAAACTCTATTTTTACTCATGAAATGAAAAATGAAAATGAATCATTATTTGATGAAATGATACATTGTGTTTTTCTGAAACAGTTAATACAATGACATTCAATTGCATCTATCGATATAATAAATCACATACTAATTTAAACATATTAAAACATTTTCTACTATAAGTAAGAAGAATTTCTTTAAGAATTCAAAACCCTAATTAAAAAAAATATTGATTTCGATGATTAGGGATTTATGAATAAAAAGTAGAAATTTCTTTGTTTTGTGTCTCCCTCTCAAGAAAGGCGACAATTCTAAAACTTCTTGAGAACATTTAAACTGAGAGTGGAAGAGATATTGTAGATGCAATAAATCTGTATAATATGCAAATTAAATACAAAATGTTAAATTCACCAAAAATAAATCAAAATGAAGAAAGAAAAGCATATTTTTTATCCCCCCTCTTTATCTTATATAAAATCTTTTTCTTATAGTGAGATATTTAACATCTTAGACCTCACCTTTTATTTTTCCTCTGGAAAAGCAGAAGAAATCCTTACTTTATTAGAAAAATCGAACTTTTATGCTCTCATACACGCAATTAGGAATTTTTTCAACCCATTTTCTAATATCAGCTCTTAATCAGCGTCGAAAGATTCTCGGTAAATAATAATGTTTTAGTTTTTTCTTTCCTTACATTCAAAGGAATATGATAAAAAGATTTTCTACAATATGCTTATCAAATTCTATATCCTAGCAAAATCCATTCCATCACTTATTCTTTTTTTAAAAAAAAAATGAGAAGACCACCTGTCGATATCTTTCAAGTCAAACCGGATGTAATTGTTTATAAATGGAAAAAGTAAAACCATTGCTCTTGAATCCTTTTCTTGAGTATCCAAGGGGATGATAATTTTTTGATAATAAAATAGAATTACTTTTTATAGAACATGGCTTTATTCTAGAATTATATTTACATGCAATATCACAAATCAATATAAGACCAGCTTGAAAAATTTTCCCACGTTAAACCTATAAATATTTGTAAATATTTAATATCAAATAAAATTTACTGTAATAATCTCTTAAAAAGTTACATTTCTTTGTTAATTTGTTTCGCACAATTAGAAATAAAAGAATGGTGTTCAGTTTTAGTTAAATTTATATTATTTGAGCACTTCAAGCAAATTTATTTAAAATAACATTTCCTTACACTATTTCAAAAGACCATTTCAACTATTTAACAAACTGCTTGTGTATGTTTTTGTGTGTGTTCTATATTAACACAAATTATTCTAACAACATAAGAAAAATTTCATCCATCCCCAACACACTACTAATGTAAGTATTTAATTTTACTCTTTTTCGTTTTAACAAAATAAATCCTGTTTATATGTCAATGACCCTGAGGCAAAAGCAATTTTTTCACGCTAATTTTAAGCAACTTCAAAAGAATAAACAATGAAATGAACAGAATCATGTTAAAATTATTATAGAAAGAATATTTTTTATTATGATATTATTTCAAATAGATAGAGAGAGACGAAATTTTATTTTGTGGTGATTTGTCAAACATAATTGCAGCTTGAACAGCAATTAGATTTAACTGTGTGTATTTTCCGTAAATGAGGAAATATTTGGGCTACTCTTTAAGTTTTTATAAAGGATAACACTATTCTTTTAAATTTCATTAGTGGCAGAAAATTCTTCCGAATTGTAATTTTTACAAGAAATCAATAAAAGGAACCATCATTGGTTTTTAAGGGCTCATTGAAGAAATAATGAACTTATTTTCTTTTTAATACCATTTTTCATTGATATTTACAACAATAAATAAAACATTAAGTCATTTATGCTCACTATGGTTGGAGCGTTGAAACATGTTTTAGTGCTGTTAATTTAAAGAAAGAAGTTTAAAATTATCAAAGGAAAAAAAAAACTAATGTTGATTAAAATTGAAAAATTATTTAGGATATTCACTACTGTTAATTTGAATGAAATCTAGAAATCAAAGTCTTTTTTCGTTAAGATATATACTTTTCTATGATTTGAATTAAAAAATTTTTTATAAAGCTATACAAATCACAGCCTTTGTTGTTAAATGATAGATGTCTTTCTTAACTTATGAAGCAATTGTTCTGAAACTTTTTAGACAAATTGACAAGGTTCGAATACTTTTAAAATTTTCTTCTCACCTAGTTTTTAAACATATGAATGAATAGATTCTTTGATAGCATGTTTCATTTTCACTTAATAGATTTTTAGTAGTAGAAATAATGTTTATAAGACACGAAAATAAAGTCTTATTAATCATTAAACGATTAGCTTTTCATTATACCATTCATCAATAATTACTAACTTTTGAGTTTCAAAATACTATCTTTTTATTTATATAAAACTATTATTAAGATAAGCCTGAAACATCAACTTAAGAAAACTTTTTCTTATCTGGGTAAATGATTTTGAATTTCTTTACTTTTGACATACTGATTTAATCGTAACAATATTCAACTATATATTCAAATAAGGCTTTAACTTAGACATATGAATATAGGAATGAAATAATTATTTTTATAACGAAATCTCTCAGACCTTTTTTGACATTTTAATGTATTTAATTGTATGTTAGGATGTAAATAATAATTCGGACAACGTAGGTAAATCTAATAGATATAAATGTAAATAAATATAAAAATAAAGTATTTCTCATAAAATATTTTTCATGGTATAATTTTTCATGCTTATGGAGATTTATCTAATCTTTTCTTCTTTAGAAATTCTAAAGCTCTGATTTTTAAATTTTGCCCCTTATATTTAAATTATTAAATTTTTTTAACAAGCTTACATTTTTTTAATTTTCAAATATTTTAAAACTCACATTTAAGTTTTTAAACTCAAAACCAACTTAACTCTGTGTTAGCTCCCATTGGTTCCTTAACATATGGTAATATGAACATGGTAATATGAATCACACTCAAATAATGAAAAAGACACCTGAATGCCCCCTTTCTAAATTTATATCTTTAAATCCAAAAGTACCAAATTTACATCTTTCACAATTTCAAATTGTACATCCCTTTCCAAATTTTTAATCAATTCATGAGGGTAAAAAAATTCAAAATTTCTATGATTACTTTAATTTTAAGAAGTAAAACATTAACCTTGATAATTATGAGAAAGTATATCGTTATTCAGACCATCAATAATGATGGATGCAGAACATTTGATTCGATAAAAAGGAAGCGATAACTTCATTTATAAACAGTAAACATAAATAAGAAATTTAAAATAAAAACAAAATCCCACATTTTAGAAATGACAAGGAATACTATAGAATGATTACGGTAAATGTAAAAGGAAGAAAAAGAAAATACTACAATAAGAGCGTGTAAAATTAGTATTAAGAATTGTGACACCTGTGTGTATGTGTGTGAAAGAGTATATACTCTCAGGATTTCCACATTATTCTAAAATGGAATTTTGAAAATTAAACATGCTTCCGTCATCAGAAGAAACGAAATTTAAATTCTCGTCCCATTAGTAAAGTAGCTTACCAACAGGTAAATTATTTTGGTCTTTTGAAGAAGGGTGTGTGTGTGGGGGGGGGGCTGTCTATTATATGTGTGCAATGATTGTTATTTTTGAAAATATGCATTATGAATAAACATTACGTCACGGCAAAATGGTTAGAGTTTTTTAGATTAGGAAGTGAAGAAATGTGAAGAACCATCATCTATGTCGCGACAGCCCAAGATAGGACAAGGCCTTCTGAACCAAACATTTCCAAACACCTCTACTTGCAGCCAATCTTCTCCAATTATTCGTTTTAAGGATCAAACAATCATCTTCAAGTGCACCTATCCATAAAAATTTAGGTATTTTTATTATTCTAATGTTGCACAGTCTAACCCAGAGGTCTTCAATCTAGATCTTCTGGAATTTTGACAGAGGTTTCGCGAATTATCACTATTTGCTCAATCAAAACGCCAGAGTTTTAGTAACATTTTAAATTTTATAAAAGATTAAATCTCTAAAGGCAGTTTTCATGTAAAAGTAAATATAAATAAATATTTTATGAATAAAATCAAATCGTAAATTTCGTAAAAGTTACGTTCTTCAAACTTGAGTGGATAAATCAGAAAGCTTGCCAATGAAAGAGAAAAAAAATTATCGACATATCAGCAGATTAGACGTTAAAGTCTAAATTTAAGTAAAAAAATTTCCTAAATTTTAGGTCGCAAATTTGTGAAATACGCAGAAGTTTCTCACGCAGTTATAAACAATTAATGCCATTTTGAACAATGTATTTAAGTTAAAAATATTTCTCGACGCATATGGCAACAAAAATAAAATATAGAAGCAAATTAACACATAATATAAAATGGGAAAAAGGGAAGGTAGGTATATGGAAGATATCTTCAATGTACCTAGACTTCCATAGTTGGTGTAAAACAAGTAATATGAAAATTTTTTTTAAAGTCAATTCCTACTTATGTCAACAAAGAAAAATCTTATTTTAGTTACTTTTTATTAAATAATTACAATTAATATAAATATGTTCAGACAAATGACACATAATCACAATATTAAGTGGTAAATTTTTTTCTCCGATATAAAACTAGAATCAATTAATTAAATTAAATTAATGATTTAATATTTGAAAAAACCTGTATTATATCAAGTGTCGTCCACTACAAGTTTAAATAAATGTATTTGAACCTGAGTGGATGAATAAAAAGTATTTTATTAACGATTGAAAATTTGGACAAGGTATATACATATATATATAGGGAGTATGAACTAATAGTAGGAATTGAAAAATACAAACACATATCCCAGCTACTAAATATAATGCAATGGTAGATGACACCTGAAGCACGAATTAATGAGTAAATTACATTAATAATATGTTAAAAACTTTTTAAAAAAACGCATTACTTTGTAATAAGTTATTTATTTTTTATTGTCTTTACTTAAACTACCTATATCACACACACATGTTTATCTACTTTAAATATGATCTTAAGATAAATTTTTCTAAGGCTTTTTTACGGGGCTCTCCGAAAGCACTTTAAAATTTCATGGGTTCCGGGAGTTGACAAAGTTTGAAATCACCAGCCGAAACAATTTGTTATAGAATGCTACTGTCGCTCATATGGATAATATGCCCGAAAACTATGTTTGTAATTAAAATAATTAATCATATAAATGAAAATTTAACTATCAAATGTGGGGGAATGCAGATTGATGCTTATCATTTGCTTTATTCAATTCCTACATTTCTACTATTAGTTCACTTTCTCCCTCCTATATATATATACTATGGCTAAAACTATTCTATCATGACTATAGTTATCTTAGGTTTAAAACTATTTTTTGTATATTTTTGTAACATATATATATATATATATAACAGGTTTCAATTTTGTTTAAACCTGCAATCTTGTTTTCTAAGGACAAGTGTACTACTGTGGCTAATGCTTCTTACTATCTTGATTGGTTATACTTAGGTTTATGACTATTTGTATATATATATATATATATATATATACACAGTGGTGGCAAAAAAAGTCCTGAACACACTCATTTTTAGCGTAATTTTTGTGTTTGACTTCATTTTTCGTTGTGAAATTATCGCACTATCTTAAATATTGTTATTGATTTTAAAGTATCTTTTTATGCTGATTTCAAATCTACTACTAGTTTCTTAATGACTAAAATATTTTTTGTAGTAAAGCTGCCTGAACACAATAATGTGAAATATGTGCAGAATAAAACAATATAGAATAACATAATATGCAAAGAAAAATAACACGAAAATTGACAAATACGGTATATTTAATAAGCATTTTGAAAATTACATTGTTGTCACATGTTAGAAAATCAATATTTTATGGGCCAGCCGTTTGCTTTAATTACGGCTCTACATCTTTTTGGCATGGAATGCACCAATTTCAGAAGAAGATCTTTCGTGACAATATGGTTGAAGGAAAATATTAAAGCTGCTAAAGTACCATGTGGCCTTTCTACTGTTGTGAGAACTTTGAAAAGATTTTCCGAAACAAATTTTATTGCGGACAGGGGGCGATCAGGACGACCAAGAAAAACATCTTTACGTGAAGACAGGTTATTGCACAGAATTTCACTTTCAAACAGAAAGCTTAATTCCTCGCAAATTTTCAAACAATGGACTTTGACATCAAATGTGAGTGTGTGCCCAAGAACTGTTAGAGGAAGACTGCTGGAAATTGGATTAGAGGCTGTAAAGCGCGCCAGAAACCATTACTGACTGAATTTCAACGCAAGAGGCGATTGACGTGGGCAAGGGAACATTCATTATGGACTATTAAAGACTGGGAAAAGGTAATATTTAGTGAAGAGAGTCAGTTTTGTATTTCTGGCAACCAAAGTAGTGCCTATGTAAGACGACGCACTCATGAGGAATTCAGCCCTCAGTGTCCGAAGCCCACAGTAAAGTACCCGATAAAAGTGATGGTATGGGGTTGCATGTCTTCTCATGGTGTTGGAAGACTTCACATCGTTAGCGGAACTGTGAAAGCCATGGATTACATTGAAATACTACAAAATAAATTGCTACCAACTACGAGAGATCTTTTGGGGAATCAGTCATGGATTTTTCAGGACGATAACGCCCCTTGTCATCGTGCAAAGGTAATCCAGAAATGGTTGAAAGACCATACTGTGAATAGAATGAACTGGCCAGGACAGTCTCCCAACCTTAATCCGATAGAGAACTTATGGTTTAAAATTGGTTATGAAATTTCAGAGAAAAAACCTTCAAACAAACGTGAGTTAATTGAAGCTTTAATATTTTCCTTCAACCATATTGTCACGAAAGATCTTCTTTTGAATTTGGTGCATTCCATGCCAAAAAGATGTAGAGCCGTAATTAAAGCAAACGGCTCGTCCTTAAAATATTGATTTTCTAACATGTGACAACAATGTAATTTTCAAAGTGCTTATTAAATATACCGTATTTGTCAATTTTCGTGTTATTTTTCTTTGCATATTATGTTATTCTATATTGTTTTATTCTGCACATATTTCACATTATTGTGTTCAGGCAGCTTTACTACAAAAAATATTTTAGTCATTAAGAAACTAGTAGTAGATTTGAAATCAGCATAAAAAAATACTTTAAAATCAATAACAATATTTAAGATAGTGCGATAATTTCACAACGAAAAATGAAGTCAAACACAAAAATTAAGCTATAAAATGAGTGTGTTCAGGACTTTTTGCCACCACTATATATATATATATATATATATCTTGTTCAAATTTTCAATCGTTAATAAAATACATTCTATTGATCCATTCAAGTTCAAATTCCTTTTTAAATCTTATAGTGGATGACACTTAATATTAATACAGTTTTTCCAAATATAAATTCATTAATTAAATTAAAAATGAACAAATAGTAACAAACAAAAACAATAGTCCAACCTCATTTTTTGAAAGGAAAATCGTTCGTTGTGTCCTTGTAGCGCAATGGATAGTACATTGGACTTCTAATCCAAAGGTCGTGAGTTCGAATACCACCTGGGATGGCCTAATTTCTGAGAATGTGATTTCTCTTTTACTATACTACTTTCTTAGAATAATTAAACTTAACTAATGAATAAACAGTAACAAACAAAAAAGTAGTTCAACACCATATATAGAAAGAAAAATGCCTTTCTATTTATGGTATTCTATTTGTCACTTAATATTGTGATTCTGTCATATGTATATACGTATTTATATTAATTATAAATATTTAATAAAAAGTAACTAAAATAAAAATTTTCTTTATTGATCTAAGTAGGAATAGACTTAATTTTTTTATATTACTTGTTTTTAATTCATTTGACTCAATCAGTACTGAATGTAAATATGATATTTAAAAATAACTAAAAAATTTAAACTATAAACCTAATCCAAATAAACAGCCCAAACCACCATTTCTAATCCAATTCGTTGATAATATTCGCTTTCTTTCTATCTCTTGCAAAAAATCTACACATTGTACATGCGTGAAAATGAACTCTGCTCTGTGTTTGGTGACATCGGCAAACTCAATTTCATCCGACTTCCGACCGAAAGTGATAAAAAATTCTGACAATTCACTATCCTTACTGATAAGAAAATTCCTCACTATCAACTACCTGCAATTCACGTGGTAATCCTTTCGGTTATATCATTTAATTGGAAGACATATTAAGTTTAAAAAAAGAGAAAACAAACATTCATCTTGCACAAGTCACGCTATGGAATTTTTCAGATAACGAAAATATTCCTTCTCCCCCCTCAGAGCGGTATCTCTTTAATAGGAATGTAAGTCCTAAGTTATATTTTGCTTGAATAGAAACTATTTTTACGATAGTTTTTCATAGAAATAGGTATTCCTGTTTATATGTTCTTTTTGCCAAAATCCTCATATATGTACAGATTATTATACAATTATTAGTATTTAGAATATGTATAACTTTATTACATATATATATATAACTTTAAAAAAGAAACGCTTATTTTAAAAAAATATTGGGATTGTGGGTAAAAGATTTATAATTATTTAAACTAGTATTATTATTTCAAAAACTGTAATATAAGAAGATTATGTTAAAAAGCGCTAAAGATTTTTGAACTGCAGATATTGATTATTAAATACCATAGTACAGCTTAAACTACTTGAAAATCTCTTCCAGATTTTATCATTAGAATTTACCTTTAATGAGAAACATTAAAATAGAGTGAAATTTCCAATTTCTCGACATAAAGGAATTTCATGTATTTATGTCAATGTAGATAAAAGCATATTCGGAATTTCGATACTTTACATCGAAACATTTAACATGATATAAACATTTTATATTAATACAGGTAGATGTTAGATACGTAAATGTATTAACAGCTTCATCGCTTTTTTTATATTTCGGGTTACATGAAAATAAATAAATGTATCTTTTATATTCGTGCAACTTACTAAATACAAAAACTATACCAGCACTTAAATAAATATATTGCCTATTAGAAAAAAACATCGTTATTTGTTACATAGAATTACAAATATATTAATTTTTCAAGCATTTTTTAATTTTTTTCTGTAAAAAAAGAGTGAAAAAATTTTGAAAAAAAAAATAGGTATTTGGCAAATTTTTTGTGTGTGGACATTCATCTGCTCTTTTCATTATCAATTAAATCATTCCTATAGATTTGGACAAAAACTAAATATTCCGTTTGATAATACCTCTCGTAAATTCTAAATTTAACAACATTTGTGGGAAAATGTTGGAGGAAATTGCTTTAACTTACTACATACGAAGTTATGAAAATTGTGTTTACAAATGAGAATTCAATCGTTCAATAAATTACTTTTCTATAATTCAAACTAAGTCTTTAAAATTTTATTTAAAATAAATAAGTATACAGTACTTTTGTTTAAAAACAATACATTCACATAATGACAATTAATACAAGCATCCCTAATTCGTATAATTTTCAACTGAAAATATATAGGAGCACAAATATATGATGCCAATATTAATTTGAAAAAAATATAATATATTTTATGAATTATGAACATGATAGTTATAAGTTGAGAATTGTTAAACTATTAATTGAAATTAAGTTTCATAAATATTATTTAAAATTCTTGGGAATATTATCTCTTTAATTGCTTGATAAACATAAAATTAATATAGGTAATGATAATCTGACACAGTTTATATCCTTTTGAAAAAATATTCTTATGATCTGCTCTGCAGCTGAAGAAAAATGAAGTTAGTTAACTTCATTTTTCTTCATAGCACTTTTCAGAAAAAAAGATTCATAGCACTTTTCAGAATTCCGTTTTCCCGTAAGGAAACATCCGATTATTACAAGATGTCCGACCTTATAATGTATGACTGTGACAAAGTACTAAGTTTTTCATGCATAGTTTCACAAACATTGGGCATTATTTAATTTGGTTTTAAGCTCTCAGATGTACAGAGAAGTTTTTTAAAGAAAAATATTCCTAAGTGTTTTTTACTTAAAACTATTTTATTTGCTTGGACATAGACATATATAAAATATATTTCACATTCAATATATCTGGAAATCATTATAAAAACGAAGTTATGAAAAATATTGTTCCTTTGAAACGATCTCAATCATACAATTCCATTTAGATTTGTGATTTCTGGTTTAAGAAATGTGCACTTGAGTGATAAATTTGAAGAACATTGAGAAGGTGATTATTGTTATGTCATGTAAGATTGAATGATGATAAAAAAGTGACAGATATTTGATAATACCTCAGGATTTCAAACACAAGCATTTAAAAGTTGGAAAATGAGATGATTGATTGAAATGCTTATAAATAATAATTGCTTTCACTGCACTCTTATTCATTAAGACTGTCTTCTCGTAGTGTTCAAGAATGACACAAAATCTGAATAATTTTCCAATTAGAAAGGAGCTTCCAAAATCAATGTTGCATTCTGATTTTCCTATAGAATATAGCCTATATTTTTTATAATATTACTCATTTTTATTTCTTTTGATCCTTTTTTTCTGGTATAAAATGCGATTTATATTTTGTCTCCTGTGCCGTAATGCTAAATAAGTTTGCATTGAACATGTTAAGGTACCGACTATATACTTGGAACTACTTTTTTTTTAAATGGATATATGAGGATTTTTTTTTTTTTGGTTTTAAAATTTGTTAATACATTTTAAGAAAAATATGCTAAAATTAAAAAGATAAAAATAAATTATTATTACTAAAATGTGGGGGAAAATTGGTAAAAATCTACAAAAAATAGCATAAACGCGGCTCTTTCTGTACCAAAAGTTTATGAACAAATTTTCAATTTTTCAATTCTGATGTGTTGCTGTGTTATTCATTTTTGAAATTATTTTTGAATTCATTTTCATTTAGGATAAGAGATATTTTAGTTTTTACAAAGACCAGAGCACTTTATCTTAGTTATTATATGAAATTGCTTTAAAAAAACAGTGATAATATTAACCTAAGGGACTGTAAATTTTATAGTAAAACTGTGATTGATAAATCAGAAGGATAAAACAATTCTACAATTTTACAGAACATACACAAGAAATTTCAGTTATTTATTTTCAAAACATTTTTAGCAATCTCTGGTCCCGTTTGAGCATTAAAAAAAACACACACATTTCGAGTAAAACGCGTTTTAAAGTATGGCATCTTGCTTAAAATAATGGCATCTTCCTTTACTAAAAATACTTGTAGTTTTGGTTCTAGAGAACGGAAAATAATAAACTTGGTATTTTTATAAAGCTAATACGATGGCCTATAAAATAAAATCATAAGAAAATTGTCGATTTTTGGCAAAATTCACAATTTTAGGGTAGTTGGATACCTTAATGTGAAAAAGTTGAATATTTTGAAATTTTAGAAAAGCAGAAGAGAAGAAAGAAGGAAAAGGTTTGCAGGTCTGTAGATTTTTATGATAAATGATTTGAAAAATGAATTCAAAATTAATAAAACGTAAAACAATATATTTTGTTTGTTTAACGACCAAATTAATTTTTCTTACTCAGCTTACACATATTAACTTACATAAAATTATACGTTGTATGTTGCCAGCAAATAATTTTCGCTAACTCCACTAACTTATGCAAAATTTCTTAGGGGGAAAATCATTTTACCTAGAATACATCAAGAGAAAACCAAAATTTCGACGAAAAGTTCTCGGAATAAGCATGGCAATCTTATAATTGTCATAAAATTCTTAATAATTTGTTCATATTCCAATTTCTTCACGAATTCCTCAGTATGTATAAATTACAATAATACATTAATGAATTTATAAGATATTGTTTAATTTTTGTACGAGCTTTACTTTAATCGAGTTCGTAATATAAGAGAAAAAAAACATAACTAAATATTATAGCATATTTTTGAAAATTAAGTTCATTAGCGATGAAAGCAGACATTTGAAAAGTAATCGGATACATTTTATTGGTAGCTTAAACAATAGCTCTTTTGTGAGTAATAAAAGAATTAGTATAATGTGTAGTTATATTTAATTATTAAACCACATATGCATGTTTTGAAAGTTTTTGGTCAGCCAAGGAATCCTTACTTCGAAAACATACAAAATTTTGTTTGCGTCTTTTTCTCGCCAGTAGACAACTGAATTACGAATGCATTGCGTAAATCAGTAGATGCTTCAGTTGACAAAACTTTAAGACCAACTTTGTAACGTTTATCTTTATGAAGCTCATAAATACTGATTAGTTATTGTATGTAAGAATTGTTATCGGGTATTTATCACCTTTTATATGTTATTTTATTTCTTCGGAATATACACACTCGTACGAAAAAGAAAATTAGTCATCTATCGAAATCTATATTATTCACTCCATTTGTTTGCTTTGTGCTTATGTAACAACTTTTATTCTATGCAAAGCGTATAAGTGTGTATTGCATCATCTGTAGCAATCTTCATAAATTTTTATTTTTCATAAAATCAGTTTTTCTACTACAATTTTGGAAAGTTAATTAAATCTCTCTTTCTCTAGATCTTTTCCTTCGCCTTGATTAGAATCTTTAAAAAGAACTTCCTCTTTGAGATAAAATTTAGATTCAGAATTTAAACCTCATACAATTAAAATGGTTTAAATATACCATATTCAGTCATCCCAAATTCGTTGTTAATGTAAAGTAAATACTCTTCCAAAATTTAGCAACAAAAAGAAAAAAAAACTTAATTAAACCTTTATCTTTAATGTGTTTTAACTATTAATATTAAGAGTCTTTATCACGGAATCCTTGCAATAATGTTTCACAATCACATAAAATTAATTTATTTACTGTATACAAAAATATTTATAAATGGTCTAAGAAAGAAATGTTGAGAATATCAGAGAAATATATCTACAACTTTAAAAGCTATTAAAAAATTCTGAATTTTTTTAACATGTGACATTTTGCCGGGAATCAGCCACTATTCTAACAAACTTCATTCATTGTAACAATTTTTTTCTGTATTACTTTGTGCAATTTTTCAAAGGTAATACTTAAAAATGAATCTTCCTGTTTTAAAGCTTCTTCTAGATTAATATACGAAATGTATTATTAACCATAGATAAATACCAATTCGTATCTGGTTATTTGTCTTTTTGTAAAGATATTTTGTAAATTAATTATATAGTTCTCACTCTTCCTCATTCTTTACATTCATTTTGAGTGTCACGTTCGTATTTTCTCTCTTTTATCGTGTATTTTCAGTTTAATTTTTGACACAAATTTTTAGGCAAAATATTGCTTAAGTAAGAAAATTATAATTTCTCATGTAATTTTTTTTATTTATTAAATCCAAAGAAATTGTTTTTGAAAGGCTATTATATACGAATAAGTGGTAAAAACATTACAAATCAAATCAATGTCAATTTTTTTTGAGCAAAATATACACATTTAAAAACGGGTTATAAAAACTCCAGACACAATTTTGTTTGTGTCTATGTGATTGAAATTAAAATTCCGATAATGTATGCAAAAGAGAGAAAGAATTGAGTGAAGAAGTTATATTAAAAATAAATAATTATTCCATTATATGGTTAAAATTATATGGTGTTATGTATGTTAAAGAAACTAATTGTTGTTGTCATTATTTTTAAACTAATAAATATTTTGTCTTTATTATTAGCATGTTTTTTGATTTTAACATCACAAGTAAGAATGTTGGGTAATCAACACGTTACACCATTATATTTTTCAGCAATTTATTTCCAAGAATAAAAAAAAGAAAAACAACAAATGCTTATTTACTTTTTTTTTAATTTTGTGAAAGTTAATTATATGTTGCAATTTTTTTCCAAATCCGGTGAAGATGAACACATGCAAGTTTAAAATAGTGTATGAAGGCATTTAAATACTTGTTTATCCATTATATATTATTTCTATTCTATTATATTATTTTATTGTTTATCTATTACTTAAATTTAGCCGAACTCTAACTAACACAAAATATGATTTATAGATGGGTAAAAGTTAATTAAAATGTCACGATAAAATTATTACTTTTAGCGTTTTTAATCACATGACTGTTCTTAATCATGCCTGTTGTATTATTATTGAAACACAATGAAAAATATTGACAAAATCCATTATAATCCAGGACCATCTCGCTAGATTATTATAATTTTAAGATCCAGTTTATCATTGAGTAGAATGTCTTGTAAAAAAAAAATCTCATTTATTTTAACTTTTTAAAAAATTGTTTCTTTTGTTTTTGGATAAAAATATCAGGTAAAGAAACGAATAGTTTAAAATAATTCCATTGATATTCAGCTAAGAATGCTGCTAGTTAATTTTTGAGTTGATATGATTCAAGCATGAAGATATATTTATAAAATATAGTTTAAAAATAACGTAATTTTTACTTTGTGATAATTTTTACATTCTAAAACAAAAATGAATTATTTAACTTTTGTATTTGGAAAAGATACAATACGTCATTGATGGTTTTATTTTCATTAAAAACATATGACTTATTAACAAGACATATTAAACATATGACAGATTAACAAGAAATATACACAATTTAAGAATATAGGTAGCTGAAATACTTAACTGATACAAGTATAGGAATGAAAAGGAGAACAATAAAATTATCTTTTATAACCTCAAAAGGGTAAAAAATTATATCCAACCTACCAAATTAAATAACATAAGTGTTTGGCAAAAAATAATAAATTAAATAACAACAAAAAATTAATAAAACAACTGATTTTTTGTACTTTGATAAATAGTTGAAAAATTATCTGGTTGTTTTCATGTTTCATTACTTAGAAAGAAAATATTAAAAACTTGTATTTGTGTGATATTGTTGTTGAGAGTTTAGTCTAGATCTTAGCTTTTATAGAACTCCTTTTTTTGATTAATTGAATGCAAATAAATATTTTTTCATTATCAAGAAGCATTACACGAAATTACAGTTCTTGTTTTTAAATAAATATATTTATACTTTTCTTGAAAGTATCCTATAAAACAAGGGTGTCAAACTCAGAAGCTAACTTGGGCCAAACAAACAAGGTTTAACTTTAGGAGGGCCACAAAAAAATTAATATTCTTTAAAACGTAAGTGTATTTCGAATAATACATTATAATAAACATAAATAAAAGAACAAGAAAAATTTATTATTTACATCCTGACACCTTGGCATTTTCTCTCTGCTACTATCTTTCCTATTTCGGGAGAAATTTTTATATTTTATTATATATTATTGTATGCCGATATATTGGTCGGGCCGCAAAAATGTTCGTTATGGGCTGCGAGTTTGACACCCCTGCTATAAAAAACATGACTATGTTTCTTCCTACTTCAAAATTTATATATGCTCATTTTTTATTCGATATAATACAATAGATTTTAATAAAAGCTAATCTGTTTCGAATCTTTGAGTTGAACATAGTAGTTTTTTTTCAAAAACTTTTGCAGAAAAGATCAAAATACATGAAAGATATTTTTTTTCTTTCATTTCGATCAATTTTTCATTAATTTAACAGAAAATGTCATATTTTGCTATCACATATGATTAAATTTCGAAGTCCAAACATAGTTTAATATTAAATTAAAGAGGCATGAAAGTTAAATTCTTGGTTCAGTTTCGATGTATCGAATCAAGCATATTAAAAAATTATTATTGAGATAAAAATTAAAGAACAATATTAAGTTCCCTTTTTTTTTTTTATAAATTTCGTTTATTATTGAAGAACGAAGATTGAAATTGCTTCATAATTGGAATTAAATTTTATAAATTTAGGCTAGACTAATCTTAATCAATAATTATGATAAATTATTTATGGAAAGAATGAAAAAATAGTTCAAACAATACAAATTATAAGTACACTAAAGGCTTGTTAGTTCAACATCAATTGATCATCTTATTCAATGTTAGAAAATATGTACGGTTTGCGTTATTTTTGGAAATTTGGATATCTAAGTATTTACTCAGAAAAAGGCAATAAATGTCTTTTTAAATTTAAGACAATGGATCATTATTGCTTGATTTATATATATTATTCCTTTTTCTAGAGTAATATTTCAAAAGATAAAAAAAATTCGCATAAGTTATGTTTTTCATAATTCATAAGCTTTCATTTAATTTATATTAAAGTATTACTTAATGTCTTTAACTAAAATTAAACTATTACTCTTTCAATGAGAGATCGAGAAGGATTAGCTCAAAATGTAAAGTTTTTAATGGAAAGAGAACACTTTCTTTGCATAAAGATTTTTATTATTACCGAAAAATTGAAAATCGTTCCATAATTTTAATTGAATTCATCTTTAATTGTGGAATTAAATCTAGAAGCCAATATATACGCAGATGTTAAACGGAACACTTCCTAATTGCAGAATAAACTACTAAAAAATTGAAACAATATTTCAATTGATAAAATTGAAAAACACAGGTAATTTTGCTCCAATTAATACACAATAAAACTATAAAACTCTCTAAAAGTTTCAGTTAACATATATGGGTATCCTCCTAATTTTATAATTATTCTTTGCATACATTAAAATCCGTGAATAAATAGTATTTTGGTTAAAATGTAACAATGTCACTTATAAATTTTAGAACGTCATTGTTTGTGAAAAAAACCAGTGGTAACTTTTGATGAAATGTAATTTAATTTGTATTTTCTTTATTTCTTACTGTATCATACTCATTTCCATTTTACTAATAGAAAAATTGACCTCCTTAAGAGGTTAATAAAACAAGCAAAAAGTATTGTTTCAGAACTTAGAATATAAGAAAAGTTGCCTATTTCTTAGTTTTTTTTATTAATGTTCATCAATATAGTAAAAGAAGACAATTTAGTATTATATTAAAATAATTACTTGTTAGAAAAGTAAACTGAGAATAACGGTGGCTCTTACTATTATTGTCATTAAAATACTGAACCGAAAAAAGAAGATATATACAAATATATCAGTTGAATGTGTACCAAAGTGCATTGTGTGCTATTCAAGGCAATGCTGCGAACAGCTGTAGGAAAGGAGAAAAGTTGCCTTTAACCATTCGAGTGCCGAAGAGTCTTGCAAACATATAGCAGGGTCATCTATCTCTCTTGGCACTCAGATGTTCTTTAATTTTTGCTAGCATTTCATTTTATGAGACTTATAATTCAGGTGTCTTAAGGGCAGAAGAGTTTTAAAAACATGTCGTTTTAATAGGATCAACAAGCATTTTACTGTAATTTGAAATTAATGAAAATGTTTGCATTTTGAAGTAAATATTTGAAATGAAACTTCTTCGCGCGTAATGGAACTCAATAAAGGTAAACATAACTGTAAGTAGAAAAGAACTATTTAAACTTACCTTTCACTTTTCCGAGGAATGAACTGGCTTTGAGCTTTCTGTGGTGTCCTAACCAAAGTTTAATCCAGTGCATGTTAATCCTTTAGGCAGAAATTCTTCGACAAAACAATGATTGTTGATTCTGTAGATGCTTTCTCCAGATGAATAACGAACATCAACACTTTTAACAGATTTACGTAATTAAACACGAACAGATCATATCGTTGTAAGAATTACAACCAAATCTGTAGAATACAAGCACCGGTATATAATATATCCTTATTGAATTCAAGGATACTGCAGACAGAGGTAATATGTTATTCCTTTATTTTTGTTTCGAATATTTTAAAAATAGCCACACCACTTTGGTAATCCAAATAAAAGCCTAACTTGTCTTGGATAATTTGTTTGAAAACGCATGGAAGGTATACAGATCACCGTATTGATAATTCACAAGAACCTCAAACAAAAGGTTAGGTTGAGCTTCAAGAACGCTCTGTTCACGGAACCAACTTTATGACGAAGACGCTCAGGCAGAAAGAAAGAAGTCCTTTGGGAAGCTGCCATTTCGATGGAAGAAAAACATCTGCTTCACAAGTGAAGGATTTAAATTTAACCACAGTTGTTTCACACAGTAGATGTCGTTTCCCCCCTGTATTCTTTCCTTTTTTTTTTACGTATCCTCTGGCAACTTTCGAATACGGAGGTGTCGGGTAGTGGATGTTCCGAGTCTTCAGGAGCGACGATAACTCTGCCTCACTTCTTCACCCCTTGAAATGACAGTTCCTTGTGTGTATTCGACGCTGCTTACGTGATTTGCGGCGACTTATTATCTCGTTGTCACACTTTTGTTCATTTCTTTTTCATGTCACTGTGAACTTTTCGGTCAAAACTTATCTCCGCTTCACTCTTTAGGACTTCTCTCTGCGCTTCTGAGAATTTATCAGCAACAGATAGTTTGTCTACTGCGGTATTCGATGCGCGTTTTGTACTGCAGATATGAGCGGGATGTAAGAGGGAGATTTTCCCGTACCTAGATGTAAGCGGAACAACTCATTAGTTTTTAGAAATAACAATTTTTTTTAAATCATAAAATATATTTGAAATGCATGATAAGAAAGAGAGAAATTCAAGTTTTTAAATTTCAAATCAATTTTAATATTTTATAAAATTTATTTAAAGTTGTTTGTTTATTATTAGGTAAAACCAGCGTTTCTCAAACTGCGGGACGCCTCCCACCCCTAGGGCCGTGATAGCTCTATGAGAGGGGCGCGAGTATATTGAAAAGTCGAAAACAAAAAACTAAATTACAAAAAAAAAATATTAATTTACTGAAAGCAAACAAACAAAATACATTCTGCATAATAAAAAATAAAATACGCATTTACTCTGATGCAATACACTAATAAATGTCTCAGTACTGCACAATGTATTTTATAATTAGTTTAACAATACTATAAGTTAAGAACAACTTTAATAATCACTAGTGACCCCATGGGCTTGTCATTTATAAAATTATGTACAAAAGTTGCCAATTATCTTGATAATTTGGACTGTTTATAATTAATCCCATAACTGCCGAATAAAATTTACGCGATTCGCTCCCCAATGCTATTCACGTTGGCTAGCATATGTGATGTATTGGGAGGGGGAAGAAAAGGAATAAATAAGGGAAATCCTCTCAAATAAGTAAATCCTTCGCAAACACTGTAAAGGTCCTTTTATTGCATTCAAAAGCCTTCAAAATAATTTTATGAATAGCAGTGCATAGAAAAGATCGTACTTCGGAAAGTCGTATATATACGTCCGGGGCAATTAACGCTTTAGCTGAGTGAGACGTTTATATACGTCGGTGGCACTTAAGAGGTTAAAGTCGTATTGTAGCTTCAGCATTAAAGTATAGTATATTGAGTTTAATACATTGTTACTGAATGTTGGAGCGGGGAGCGCAATGAAAATTGGGATTGAACATTGGATCACAAATATTGAAAGTTTGAGAAGCACTGGGACAAATTAATACGAAATAGAATTCAATTTCTTGTCACTCTTTTTTGATAGCATAATTGTTTCTTGTGCCAGAAGAACCATAATTTATGTCACCATGAAACCATGATTTAGTGAAACGTCATAATTTATGTATTATGATAAGTTGAAACAGTCAAATGAAGGCAAAATAGAACTCGATTTCTTTTTACTCTTCACTTGATTATACATTTAGCTTCTGTGCCATAAAAATCAAAGCAATCGTGAATACATATCAAATGTACAAAGAAGTAAGCGAGTGTCCATTAACATCACATTTAAGGCAACACGAGAGCTACTGGAGACGAACCTTGTAGTTTGTAGTCATGGTCAAGTGATGAGAACGACACCTTAGCAGCGCGCTCGACACTCCCTTCTCCTAACTTCCACAGCCCGTCGAGATGGAGATTTTGAGCCACAACAAATTTAACGTGCTTAAGTTCCTCTACACGGCGGTTTTTCAGTGGCGTCATCTATAACCATGACCAGAGCTCGTTACCCTGATCACCTGTTTACCACGGCCATGCACACACACAAAAAAAAGGATTGAATATTTTCTTAAAATTCCTGATAACAATTCAATGTTCTCAATGATTACCTTTTGGAACTAAAATAAATTAATAATCGAACCTTTCTCATCCATTCTCAAAATTTTCAATTTTAAATAAATCTTTAAGAGTCTGATAACAATCAATAGAAGTTTTTAAACTTACTATAGTTATTTACTAAAATCAATTTAAATATGCGTAAGATTATGACATTTATATCAAATAAAAAGTTGAAAATTTTTTAAAAAATGAACCTTACCAGTCAAGAAAATTTTACTTTATTTATATCCTATATACTTCTAAAGAATAGGAACTGAATTCGCAAATTTAATTAGAGATTGCACACATTTATACGTAAACCTAAAAATCAATCTGAATATTTTATTTCTTAAGCACAAACTTAAATCGTTTTCTTGAATCATCAATTTGGAATCAAAACTCGTTTCCCCTGAATATTAATTTGTTTCGATAATTTGATCTTGATGTAAAAGGAAAAAAAATATATTTTAAGTATTTCAATCGTAGAACACAAATTCATCTAATAATTATAAATATTAAAATAACTATTTTTAAAGCAAAGTTTTATTTAAATAAATATTTCTAACTGTTTAAGTAACCGAAGAAAACTTTCTTGCATACATTACGGATTTACAACTATTGAAGCCCAGTATCTGAGTGGTAGCATCTTGCGCTTCCAGGTCACAGGTCCAGGGTTCAAACCCAATGCACATCAAGGTCGACTTAGCCTTCCATCCCTCCCAAGCTTGCTCGGGAACGAAATACTGGCGGTTTTCACGTTAGTCTGAACATCTGACCGGAACATCTGCTCATGGACCTCAGCGCCCAGGGTCACGAAAATTGAGATAGGCTCAGTTGGTCTTGGGCCTCTTGGGCTGTTGCCTTACTGAGTTTAGTTTAGTTTTAGTACTTTTGTAAATCATCAGTAAATTTCAAAACCCTACATAGCACAATTTCTGAATCTGATTACTTTCCGATTTAAATTCTATATTCATTTTTTGATTTGATTTATTAACGTAGCACTCGAAGCTATATGACATCTATTAGGAACGTCTACTGAAAATTTAAACCGCGGTGAATGATGAGAACGACACTTGAGCTATGTATATATAGTACCCCACTCTCTTAACTTCTACACCACTTGATGATTTAGATTCAAACAATCCGATTTAACAAGTTGTAACTCCCATTACTCCTTCGGCTCTTTTTAACTTTATGGAACTGAAAATCGTGAGCTTAAATCCTTCTTTTACCAGACAGTCGCATTGAATAAATGAACAAATATAAATACAAATGAAATCTTTATATGAAAACTACTTATCTAATTATGATATTAAACAGAAATTTTTAAACTACACAACGGTAAAATGAACAAGTTCAAGAAATAATGTACGAACTTCATATTCCTAGACGTGATTGTCCGCCCAAACACGCACACAGCACATTAACTACACTCTATAACAAAACAAAACAAAACAAAAAAACCGACTCAGCATGAAGGAGTTGTCAGATTGTAACGAAATTTTGTATGGAAAGACATTTGTACTGATTAAAATTTGCAAATGATTAAAATTTGGTGTCGAATGAAACAATAGGGGAAGATACAGCGCATCGGAACTGCGCACTCAGCAGGTGTCTATAAGAAGCGATTCTCAATCTGATGGTCAAAATTTCTGTTGCATTGCGATTTAGGATACTTTTCAAAGACTAAAAAAAATGCCTCCCCGCAGGATTCGAGCTCATTACGAGCAACTGTCAGAGTTAGAAAGAGACCATATCAATGGATTGAAAGAGGCAGGTTGGGCAAATCGGAGAATTTCTAGTCATATGGATCGAAGCGATGAGGTCATTAGAAGATTCTGGCAAAAATGGGTGGATACAACGGCAGATTTCCCCGTCATGATGACCGTCAGTTGACCTAGGGTCACAGCAGATCGGTAGGACAGAGTGACTGTCAGATCAGCTGTCACAGCACCTGATTCATCGCTATCAACCATCAAACGTGTGACCCGCACACGGGTGTCCACCATGACCCTTCACAGACGGCTGATAGAGCAAAATTTAAGCTCGTACTGACCGCTACGCCACCTGCCCCTCACGCCTGCTCACTATCGAGCCAGATTACAGTGGTTCTTGGCTCGAAAAGGTTGGAATCATGCTGACTGAGGACGTATAGGGTTTAGTGACGAATCCCACTTCTAACTGTGTCCTGACGATTATCCAAGACGTATCTCGAGACGCCAAGGGCAGCGTGTCGATCCTGCTTTCACTATTGCATGCCACGCAGGCCCTGGTCTGGTCTAGAGTGTCATTTCTTTTGAAAACCGAGAACTCCTTTGGTCGTCATTAGAGGCACACTTACAGCATAGCGGTACGTCGACGACATTCTGAGAACTGTTTTGCTACCGTTCTTTTTGCAACACCCTGGCCTTATTTTTCAGCAAGATAATGCCAAACTACATACGACTCGTGTTGCTATGAACTGTTTTACAGCTTATCAAACCGTTCCTTGGCCAGCCAGATCGCCAGATCTCTCTCCAATAGAGCATATCTGTGATACGATGGGAAGGCGACAGCATCTACCAGGGAATGTTGTTACCTGGCCCGGCCCGGCCATTGGAGCAAATTTGGCAAGAAATACCGCAGGAGACCATCAAGATGCTTTATAACTCTATGCCACGTCGTGTGGCAGCTTGCATCCAGGCTAAGGTGGGTCAACACCTCATTGAACTCGTTACTTTTTAACAATGTCACTCTGAAATAAATCATCCGATTTTTCTGAAATTTTAACATTGTTTATTCTGTACATTATCTTTGTACCCACCAGTTTTTGTCTCTATCGGACAACTCGTTCTTGGTGTGTCGGTTTTTTTTTTTTTTTTTTTGCTATAGAGTGCATTTTAAATTAGAGGAAACAATAATGTCTCTAACATGTTTTAAAAAGTGTTTAGTAATAAGCATTTATCAATTGGGCGTGGGACCACCTCTACTGGAGATGCACCATTCCTGCAAGCAGGTTGTCAATTGTATTTTTCAGGGTATGCGCCTTTTTTCGAAGAAGACATGTTGATAAGGTTTCGGGGAGGATTCTACAGAACAGACTGATCTCTCCAGAGCACTTCCCAAACCTGCTCCGTTGCATTTAAATTGGGCAAACTCACTGGTCCTTCCCTTCGAAGCACGTTTCACGCATTGGTTGACAACGCGAGTTCTATGTACACGTTCGTTATTGTCCTTAAACATGGAATCAGGACTCAAGGCTTCATGATAAGAAAGAACATATGGGTCATCCTTTCTTCCTCAGTGGCTCAACAGCCCAGGGTTAGCCTCGGCCTTTTCAAGAAGTTTTTTCTAGGCTAGCCTTTTTCTTGCTAGTGTTCTCCAAATACATGTGAGTCATGCCTCCCAATAAATAATTACTGTAACTAAACCGAGGCCAAAGATGTGGAGATAAGTTCGGCCGCAGACTGCTATCGTTGCTCAAACTATGGCACAAGAACGATTTTAGCTGTGTCTTTATTGTCAACTTGAAATCAAGTTCACCAGATTCTCTAGATCCGTATCTGTTGGGAATCTAATTGGGAAATAGATGTTTTCTCGTTAAAACTAATTTATCCATCCTAAGAAATGGAAATAAAAGACAGCCTTACATATATTAACTTAAAGTGGTCTGAAGAGAAATTAAAAATATGATAGGAAACTATTTGCTGTTTAAAGAAAATATACTAATCTGAAAATGAATATTATTTTAATTAACAAAATTCCAGTGATAGCGTGTCCTCGAAGGTTAAGATTTGAAAAGGAAGGGGGGGGGCAGGGAACTAACGTCGATTAAATAAAATATTGGTTAAAAAGAGAATAATGAAACCCCAGATGTTTAGATTTAACTTTACTGACAGTTCTTTAAAAAAAACAAGTTTTCCGTCATTTATATATTTATTATAAGCTACAAACAAAAAATTAAGATATATTTGTTTTTGCATATGATTGAAAAACTCATAGATGACATGAAAAATGCTTTTTCATGTTGATACTGATGAAAAAAGGCGAAGTACACACTGCAGATATCCCTCCCATAACACGGTCTCCTATGGCACAGTTTCGCTCTTACACGATTATAAAATTGTGGAAACCCTCTTATAGCACTGTGCACCTCGTATAGCACAGTTTCATTCTATCATGTATTTATTTTACAAAAATATTCAAAATCATGCATATAAATAAATCGAACTTCAAAAGGCTATTACTTCTAGACAACATTCGAGGTCACTCAAATAATTCAATTCAAGTCAATGTTACAGTTGATTTTTTATCGCAGAGTATTACTTCATTGATCCAATATTTAGAATAAGGTATTTTTATACATTTAAATCGTACTACATAAGGCGATGATTTCAATGAATTTTAAAAACTATTGATTCAACTGATGTAATGAAAGCAGGGAGAGAATTTTCAGCTAAAATTTGTGTCCAAATCATATTGCTTCCTGTAAAATAACTAATAGAATCAATTGCAAATGCGTGTTAAAAGGTACAAAATCAATGATAAGCTTGATTGAATTTTCAGAAAAGAGAATTAACGGGGATATCGGATCTTGCTATTGTACAGAGCTGAAATTAGAAATCACTATTGCAGTGATGACTATTTGTTAATATCACTGTTGAAGATGTGCAAAATTTATAAGCGGAAGAAGAAATCGGTGAAGTGGATTAAGTAGGAATGACAACCAAAAATGTCAATCAAATAAGTTGACGACATCGCTAATGAAAATTGTGAATTTACTAATTTATTCTAAAAAAGTTACAGGAAGGAAGGACTTACTTTAGCAAAAAATCTCAATATTTTCTCTTGATTGGAAATCCTCTTGTGGTAAAAGTAGCCGGATATTCAAAAGGGAGCTGGAAAATTGTCTATTTCCATATAACGAGATTTACTGCGAACTTGTAAGGCCCAGATAACAGATTAAAATAAAGGATCTTTTAAATAAGGCAGAAAGAATGAGTAACCTTTTCGAAGAAATGAGTTAAAAAATTTATGATATCTTTCGAAATAAAAAACTTTTTACCTCAATGTAGTGAGTAGTGATGAAGGATAAATATAACAAAACTGGCTTAAAATAAAGGAGAACATATATATATATGTGGGACGGCGTCTAGGGGAAGGTTCTTTTATTCTCTGCCTGTATCTTCTGGATATTTTTCTTTGCGTCTTGTCGCAATTGGTTCCTCTGTTCTTGAAATTCCTCCATCATTTCGTCCATCAGTAACTCCCTCAGGCGAAGGTCTTCCTTGTTTCTCATGGTGACGCCAATTAATAATTCAAATGGAGACCACTTAGTACTACGATTAAATGTACTATTTAAAATTCTTTGAAGTTGGTCTACGAACTTGAACCACTTGGTAGACTCCTCAATTGACAGCTTGGTCAAAACGGGAATAATAGTTCGGTGTATTCTCTCGACTTGGCCATTCCCTCTGGGTACTCCGGTGGCGATTTGCAAATGTTGAATGTTTATATTGGAATTTTTATCTCCGATTAATATTAATTTTGCAGAGGCCTATATTTTATTGTATGGTATGTAAAATCACTGAGGTCAGTGATTCCCAGGATGGCCGAACTTGTAGGAAAGGAGTGCAAGTTTTCTTTTACTTCTTTTGATTTTTATTGTAAGAGATGGCACCACTAATCGAAACCACGTGAGTTTTAGCTGCGCGATACGATGAGGTCATGTATTTATAAAGGTGGCAGAAAGAAGAAACTGAGAGTTGCACCAAAGCTTGAACGAAGGCAGGTCAGAGGAAATCGCTCTCTCCGTTGTTTTGAGAAAGAGTACGTGTTTTCGGAATTAGTATGGTGTTATCTCGAATAATTTAAAACCCCTTGTAAATAGTTAATGTTTTAGTTGTGTTATTAATAAATTAAGTTATTTTAACTCTGCGTGTTTATTTTAACATTAAAATCGAATCTTCCCCTAGACGCCGTCCCCCCCACATATATATATATATATATATATATATATTGTTTTACATATATGTTTGTATTTTAAATAAAAATTGATGTTTAAAAGAATATTTGTTTAAAAATCTTCCCTTACTTTACATTCATTGTTAGTCTTTATACCATGATTTCACACCAGTGCCAATTTAAGCTCGATTCGAGCCCTGGGAGAAAAGATCTACGGGCACCTTGTCACTGGTAGATTGAAATTTATAACCAGAATGTCTGGTAAGTCCAGCTTATACGGGCCCTTCTAAGCCTCGGACTCCTGGGCGTCCGCCCCAAGTGCCCAATGGATAAACTGGCACTATTTCACACTACAGGGTGTTATTTAATAATTCATCAAACGTATTATACATTGACTACTACTATACTGCTCATGAAGTTCAATATAAATTCTTAAAAGTATTTTACAATCCATTAAACCATAGGTTCCCAACCTTTTTTGAACGGGCGCCCTCTTTTTTAGTAAATATTTCGATACCGCCCCCTTTTCTAGTGAATATTTCGATATCGCCCCCTCCCATTCAAGAGAAATAAGAGTGTACATAATACATGGTAAAAGCAAGAGTTAAGTTTTAAAAAATATCCTATTTTTAATAGAATACATTTTTTAATTTAATTTTTTTCTAAAGCCTTAATTTTTTTACTTACGAATCTGAAATAGCTATTGCCACAAATATTTTTAAATGTGTAGTATTATATATTTCAGTCAAAGATAGGATATTGTTGGAATTGAAACGCTACTGAATTTCTTCTTCATTTAAAAGAGTGGAATAAACGTTTCTACGCTTACCTGTTATAAAGACAGTTATTCTGATGAGACGAAGTAATTCATACTAAACTATTTCTTTCAAAATAAATATAAATTGACAATTCCAGCCTTTAAAGAATCACACTTTAATTCCTGGTTAACATATTTAATTACGTTTCTTGGATAATATACGAAATGAAATGCAGTGGATGAAACATTTTTCCAACTGCTCACAAAGACAACACGTGCACTACAGAAATTAAAATGCACTATATCATTCAATTTAATGTAGGTCTGAATGTAAAATGTAATCTTTAAGTTCTTCATCCACTTCCCGAACTACCGAAATATGTTAATATTCGTACATGTGAAAAAGAAATGATTTAAATACATGCAATCAACATAAGGTAAACACTATTAAAGTTTATTTTTGTTAATACATAATCAGCGTGTTATTTTAGTCTTCTATACTAATATATAAAAGAAAGAGTTTATATATATATGTTTCACCTATTCCGACCAAATTAAGCAACCCAGGAGTATGAAACTTGGCATGTAGAAGCTATAAGTCGTTATGCTATTAACCTCGAAGAGTTTTTTTTCGAAATTTGCTTTAGATTTTTTTAAAATTCAATTTTTAAGTGATTTTTCAGCTAAATGGAGATATGACGTCATCAGCTATGTCAAGTCTTAACTTTGCGAAAATTAATATTTTGAGCAGTTTTGGAGGGGATTTTAGCACATTTTATTGTAAATATATTTATTCATGGTTGTATTTATTCGTTTTTTAACTCTTTGGGGAGGAATTACATTTGTTTTTGGAAAAATCGTTGTCAAAAAATATTTTTTTAAATTTCATTTTTCCGATTGGCAACACTAATTTGATAACAGTAGATTTTTGTATTTGATTCACAACGTATTATATCTTTTTCGCTACTTTAAAAAAATAATGTTTTTTTTACAACTTTTTTAGACTAAATGGTCATTCCATACGGATGGAATGGGGCAATATGTACCGTTTAAGTGTGATGATAATTCAGGCGATTTCATTTAGTTCTAAGCTTAACTTTAGCGCCGAAAACCTGCGTCATGATATGAACTTTATGGTGAAAAGAGGCAACATTTCTCATACTATATTAATTTATTGCGGTGCTCGCCACACATCGGTTTCGTGTGTTTACATCGCTCTGCGTCCGCCAGGCCAGATTCTCAAAACTATTCTAAGGGGTTGCCATATTCTGTACGGGACCCATGGTCGGGTTTACCACAGAGTATCCCCCCAGTGACTGAGGGTAACAGCCCAAGGGAACGACATTAGTTTTTAAAATTTTATAAACATTATTTTCTTTCTCCCCCCCCTTTTTTTTTTTGAGAATCCGTACTGGTAGAAATACATTAACAATTTGAATATGATATATATACAGAAAAAATAGAACATGTAAATAAGATATATACAAATATAATACAAAAAAATTTCCAACTGAAAGTTCTTCTAGAAGGAGAAAAAAATTATGTAACATAAGTGGCTAGTTTTTTTGGAAAATGTACATGTCTTCCTGATTTTGTGGTATATATTGGTTTTTTGTTAGTAGATATTTTATCATCTTTTACACTTTTGCTCACTGAAGGTGGAGTTTCACACACAGTTTCTGAGAGAAGATGTGCGAGTTTGACGCGATCTAGAGAAACTTTAGTTTTTCGACCATTAACGTCAATGGTGATAGTTTTGTCTGTTCTGGACAGAACTTTATGTGGTCCAGTATACGGTTGACATAAAGGTGGTTGCACACGATCGATTCTCAAAAAGATATGAGATAATGATTTTAGTGAAGGATGAATGTAGAATCGATCAGTGCAATGAGCAGATGTTGCAACAGGATTCAGTTGTTGCATTCTGTTACGAAGATTAGTGATGAAATTATTATCACAAAAGGAATGTTTGATATATCTATCATGTCACTAGGAAGACGTAGGTTTGTTCCATAAACAATATCAGCACAAGAAAATTGCAGATCTTCTTTAACTGCGGTTCTAATGCCGAGAAGAATGATGGGGACTATTTCAGACCATCTGTCATTCTCATGGGCTTTAAGGGCTGATTTTAAATGTCGATGGAAACGTTCCACTGTTCCATTTGAAACTGGATGATATGTTGTAGTTTTGATCTTTTGTGTTCCCAGCATGCAAATAAATTCAGCATACATTGATGAACGCATCTGGGTTCCTTGATCAGAGGTGATTATAGATGGGCAACCAAAACGAGAGATCCAAGTGTCAAAAATTGCACGGCAAATGGTTTTTGCTTGCATGTCTGGAATGGGGATTGCTTCTGGCCATCTGGAGAAGTGGTCGATTATCGTAAGAAGATAACGATGACCTTCAGATGGTGGCAAGGGACCTACAATATCTATGTGAATGTGAGTGAATCTAGCGTCAGGAAGAGAAAACGTTCCTAGAGGTGTTTTAGTGTGCCTTTGGATTTTCGACTTTTGACACGATTCACAACACCGTACCCATTGCTTTATTTGGCTTTTCATGCCAGGCCACACGTAGCGAGAGCAGATGAGTTTTGTAGAAGCTACTATCCTTGGATGTGCAAGATTATGAAGATGGTTGAATATTGTTCTTCGAAACGATGCAGGGACGAAAGGACGTGGAACTCCTGTTGAAATATCGCAAAGCAAATTGCAATCTGAGGTTTGGCATGGTTTTAGCTCTAATTTAAGATATGATTCATTATTCTGCAAAAAATTTTGAACTTCTGGATCATTTTTCTGTGCTAATGCAAATTCTTTAAAATTTAAATTTGGAGAATTAGTAATTGAATCAATTTCGATTCTGGAAAGAGCATCAGCAACTATGTTCTCTGAGCCTTGCACATGCCGAATGTCGGTAGAATATTGGGAAATTAAATCTAAGTGGTGTAGTTGTCAAGGAGAACATTTATTTGGGTTTTGTTTAAAAGCATAAATTAGGGGCTTTTGGTCAGTGTATATTGTGAAGTTTCTGCCTTCTAACATATGCTTGAATTTTCTTATAGCCGAATAAATTGAAAATAGTTCCCTGTCATAAGTCGACCACTTTTGCTGACTTTTGTTAAGTTTCATGGAGAAAAAGGCTATTGGTTCCCATTTCCTCTGTGATAATTGGGATAAAGTGCCTCCAATAGCAATATCTGAAGCGTCCACCCATAGGCTCAATTGAGCCCCTGGAATAGGATGTCTTAAAAGGGTAGCTTCTGCCATAGCGTTTTTCGCTGCAAGAAAAGCTTGTTCTGCGTTTTCATTCCATTTTAATGGTTCGGATGATTTGCGAACACTAGAATGAGATTTCTTTTGATTTGTATGTCCTTCTAGAAACTGAACAATGGGAGCAAGAATATGTGCGGCTTTTGGTATAAAGCACCTATAAAAGTTAAACATGCCCAAAAATCTACGCAATTGTGTTAATGTGTTTGGTTTAGGAAAATCTAGAATACATTTTACTTTATCAGGTAGAGGTTTAATTCCATTTTCTGACAGATTAAAGCCTAAAAAGTCTATTGATGATGCACCAAATATGCATTTAGATACATTAATGCATAGACCATATTCATCTAATTTTGAAAATAGGTTTTTTAAATGTTGTTGATGTTCCTGGGGATTTTTAGATGCAATTAAAATGTCATCGACAAAAGCGTAAATTCCAGGTAAGCCACGAGTGACTTCATCGATAAAGCGTTGAAACGTTGCGGATGCGTTACACAATCCAAATTGCATTCGTGTACATTCAAATAAACCAAACGGAGTGCAAATTGCCGTTTTGTGTATATCATCTGGGTGAATAGGAATTTGATTATAGGCTATTACTAGATCAATTCGACTAAAAACTTTTGAGCCATGTAATTCAGCTGTAAAATCAGCAATACAAGGAATGGGGTATTTATCTTTTAATGTTTGAGAATTTAACGCTCTATAATCACCAACAGGTCTCCAATCTAAAGTACCTTTCTTAGGAACCATATGAAGTGGGGAAGCGTAGTTACTTTTCGAAGGTCGTAAATGTCCCAGATGCATCATGTTTTGAAATTCTGTTTTTGCAATTTTTAGGCGATCTGGTGCCAGCCTTCGGGGTTTTGCTACCACAGGAGGACCTTTTGTTATTATATGGTGAACAGTGTTATGTTTCACTGTTTGATTTGGATTAGGCAATTTTGTGATAGAGGGAAATTCTTTCAAAAGTTTATGGTAAATTGTATCTTTAGAGAAAGAAATCTGGACTGAATGGAGATTAGCATGTTTTAAATGGCCTACTGATTGTAATTTTGTTTTAGTATCTCTAAGACATTTATGTCTGAGATCTGGCACCAATTCAAAATAATGGAGGAAATCTGCACCAAGAATTGGTGTACTTACATCTGCAATCAGAAAAGTCCACATAAAATCTCTTCGTAAATTAAAATTTAAGGTTAATGTTTTCTGCCCATATACATTAATTGAGGATGAATTCGCGGCAAAAAGGGTTTGTTGTGAAGCATTTCTTTTTTGATAGGCATTAGCAGGAATTAAAGACACGTCAGAACCGGTGTCGACCAGAAAGGAGATATTTGTTGTCCGGTCTCGAATGAACAGGCGACGTGATTCCTTGGGCAAAGAATAAGTCGCCATTATTCTTTGCTGGCTTCGTTTCCCTGCCATGTGCATGGTTTAATGCATTTTTCTTCTCTACATTTTTTTACGAAACGCCTGTGAAACCAGCAAATAGAAAAATCACGCTTATTCGAAATGCTTCTTTCACGGGAATTTTTGTTCCGACGGTATGGAGAGCGACCACGAGAGATTGAAAGACGATCAATTCTTTGATTTAATTTTTCAATTTCACGAAACAGTTTAGATTCTAATGATTGTTCTTTTTTATTAGAAACAGAAAAAGTTTCAATAGGAGATGGCGAGACTTCGAGAATTCTGTCCGCAATGTCGGCGGCTTTGTCTAACGTGAGGTCAGAAACAGCAGCTAAAATTGTTTGAACCGAAGACGGCAAACGCTGCAGAAATAACTCCGTCATCAGTTTATCATCAACATTCAAAGATTCTGCGCGCCGTTTCATGTTACGCAGTAGTTCGGAAGGTTTTCGAGAGCCTAATTCTTCCCCCGAAAGGAGTTTCCGAATCTCCTGCTGGGACGATTCCCCTGAACGATTTATGAGTTCGTTTTTTATTTGCGCGTAGGGATCAGTGGCATCTGGGTGCATGAGGACATCGCGAACTAAAGACGCGGTGTCGGGAGGGAGATGAGCTACTATGTAATTGTGTGTGTGTGTGTGTGTACTTAGTTAAAGACTCAGTTATTGGTTTTGGGGTTGCTAAAGCGAATGTACTCTCGCACATAACAAACCACAAGGTGGGATCGGATCTATTATATACTGGCATTTGTACAGCATTTACTTCCGACATTGTGCAAGGTTTTAGAACAAAATTACTAAATAAACAATAAAATAGATATGCATTCAATAATAAAAACGCTATAATAATAATCAGTAATATTATATTTAATTAGAATTTGGCATTTTCATCGATAGTACACATGATATATTTTTTTTAAAACTTGTATCACAAGAATTTTATTTCATCCGAAATTATTACATGCAATCAAGTAATTTTAGCATTAAATATGAAAGAATAAAATAAAATATTAAATTGATAAAACAGTTCAAGTTAAATTAAAAGCACAGAAAAATGAAACAGAGAAAAAAAATCCACTTATCTGTGATACATTTTGCAGTTGAAGATGAGAGCCACACCCGAAATCGAAACCAAGGATGCTCGGATCCATAGACAAAGGAATTGAGTCCTTATACTAAATTTAGGTCACCACTATGGTGAAAAGAGGCAACATTTCTCATACTATATTAATTTATTGCGGTGCTCGCCACACATCGGTTTCGTGTGTTTACATC
>BMAO01010278.1:0-15483 GCA_019973975.1 Trichonephila clavata
TATAAATAGAGGGCTATACCGGACGTTGCAAATAATTAATGAATATTTTTAGTGGGGAACGTTTAGTGAGACCTAAGTATGCGTTCATGGCAAAGTAAGGATTTCTCCTTACTTTGCCATGGACGCATACAAACTCCGTAAGTTTCAATAACTTATGGAGTTTGATCGGAGAAGCATTATCGGCCATCAAGAAGGAGGATTTTCTAATCGTAAATCGTATGAAGAGGAAAAGTTCTACAGTGACGTGAGATTCGACGAGCACCGAACAACTTGAAAAACTGGCAATGGACTTCGGAGGGGAAGTCAGTGTGCGACGATCGACACCTTCTCCGCATGGCGGTTAATGGCCGTACAAATTCCTCCAGGCAGAAGGAAATAGTACGTTGATCCACTGCAACAGGTTAACTAATGACGGCTTCATCATTTCGCCGACGTCTGCTGTTGCATGGATTGCATGCAAGAGGCCTTTATACATGATGTCCCTCACTAAAAAACCAACGACGGCTGCGTCTGTAATGGGCTTATCACAGAGCCTGATAAGTTGATTAGCACCAAGTATTTTCAGATGAATCACGCTTCAACTCGTGGGGCCATGATGGCCGCAATCGTGTTAGACGCTATGCCGCTGAAGGCAGCCTTCCAGAGTTCGCTATCGAATGTCATAGGTGACTAACAGCCAAAGTTATGGTTTAGGGTGCAATTTCGTATCATTGAAGATCTAATTTGCTACGAATTGAGTTTAATCTCAATAGCAATAGGTATGCAAGTGAAGTTATACAGCCCGAAGTTGTTCCTCTTCTTCGAGACAATCCCTGGAGCTATCTATCAGCTGGATAATGCACGTCCACAAGCTGCAAAAATTGTTCGTAACTTCTGTTCAGCCCAACACATGCAACTTCTTCCTTGACCTGCTTATTCTCCGGATATGTCGAATATTGAGCACGTGTGGAATTTGGTTGGTCGGTGTCTCGCTCGTGATCCGCGTCCTTCTGCTTCAAAAGACGAACTTTTGCTGAGCATACAAGAAATATGGAATTCCCCTCCATAAGCAGACATTCAAAATCTGTTTGGTTCCATACTACATCGTATATCAACACTTATTGCAGCGCGTGATGGCTACACAAAATACTGATTTTGAACACTTAATAGTATATTTTTGCTTTGCATATTTCGTCATTTTTTTGTATTAATACAAGTAATTTGTGTATTAAATTTCATTTAATTCTGATGATTCCTTCAAGGTGTTGCTTGTTTTAGAAACAGCAGTTTATATACTATATACATATATACGAGAGTTGAGGCATAAGTCATGGCAACTTTTTTTCTCTTGTAGATATCTGAACGGATCACAAACGTATATGAGTCATGGGGAAGAGCTGCTGGCATACTGTATTTCCAGGACAACAGATGGCTCTGTGATAGCTGGTATTTGCGCAGCGAGGGCTGTGAAATCAGTCATTTGGTGAGTGTTGTGGGAAATGGAAGTAACCCGTCTTGAGCAGCATGCTTAGATCAAAATAGCCGTTCTCCGTGAGCGAAATGAGATGGAATGTCACAGTGAATTTGTGGAAGCCTTTGGGAATAATGCCCTACCATACCGTACAGTAGCCCGCTGAGTTGGAAAGTTTCAGCAAGGACGCGTGTCAACCAGTGATGAGCAACGTTCCGGTTGACCGCTCAGTGTGCAGACTGACTTGACACGTGCCGCAATTGAGCAGCTCATTGATGAAGACAGACAATCGAGACAACAAACAAAAAGACAGATCGACAAACGCAGAACAAACGCATCGTCATGTCAAATTTATGTTTATTGTGTTGTCATTATTTTTGCCCCATGAAGGCCATATTGCCCTGTATACTGCCATAATAAATTAGAGTGTTACGATATTTCAGTGTTATTCATTGTCCACACATGTAGTTAATACCTTATCCTTTCATCTCTACATGTCACATTTTCCAACGGGACTGGTATCTCCAAAAAAAATAGTGCCATTGCTTTTGCCTCAACCCTTGTATATATATACACTACCTGGCCAAAAGTATCCGGACACTCCTTAAAAAAAGGTTCTGGCGAGTGACGCATTTATACGTAATTGTAAGCTATAAGTGTTGGTAGTGGTTTGTCAGATTATATTTATGCGTTTGTGAGGCAATGAGTTAGTCAAAGGAGCTTAGTGAGTTTGATAGTGGCAGTATAGTAGGATGCCAACTTTGTGAGAAATAAGTTCGTGAGATTTCGGACATTCTATAGTAGACTAATTCCACTCTGAGTGATGTAATTGTAAAGTGGAAACGTCGAGGCAGTGTGAAATGGTAGAAAAAACGAACCAATAGGCCGAAAATAATTCGTGAATGCAACCGCAGAACTTTGAAAAGGATTGTGAAACAGCATCGCAAGTCCTTGTTTGTGGAAATTTCTCAGGAGTCCCAAAGTTCATCAGGAATTAGTGTTAGCAGCAGGACTGTCCGTCTAGAGTTTAAAAACTTGGGTTTGCATGGTGGAGCAGCCGCTCACAAGCCAAACATTACTCCACAGCATCGATTGCGATTTTAAAGAGTTCACCATCATTGGACTGTGGACATCTGGAAAACTGTTCTTTGGAGTGATGAATCTCGCTTTACAGTCTGAAAGTTGGATGGTCGCGTCTGAGTTTGGTGGATGCCGGCGAACGTTTCTTTAGTGACTGCATTGTGCCGACTGTTAAGTTCGGTGGTGGAAGCATAATGGTGTGGGGTGTGTTTCTCGTGGTTTGGCCTGGTCCATTAGTTCCTGTGATTGGAAAAATGAACTCTGAGATGTATGTGGACGTTCTGGAAAATGCTGCACTCTGATTATCTATGACAATATTTCGGGAAAGGCCCATTTCTCTTCCAGCAGGATAACTGCTCCATTCACACATCTATGCTTGCACAGACGTGGTTTGATAAAATGGGTGTTCAAAAACTGGACTGGCCTTCTCAGAGCCCCGATCTAAATCTCATAGAACACATTTGAGGCGAATTAGAGCGCAGATTACGTAGCCAGCGAAATTGACCATCCTCACGGCAAGCACTCACTTCAGCTGTGATGGACGCCTGGAAGACAATTCCTATGGTCACATATCAAAAATTGGTGGAAAGTCTTCCCAAACGTATGCAGGCTGTCATCCATGCAAAAGAGGGACCAACATGATATTAATATGTTCTTCAGGACGCTCTAAGCCCATACCACTGGGTGTCCGGATACTTTTGACCAGATAGTGTATATGTCACCGGCAAAGTATGAAATGCCGGCATTCTATACAATGCCGGACGTTTTTAGGCAAAGTATGAAATATGAGATTGATTACATACTTTGCCTAGGCATTGTATAGAATGCCCAGGCATTCTATAGAATGCCTAAAGCTATTTAGGCAAAGTATGAAAAAAGTCAAGATAAGGATATTATATCAATGACTTACATTCCTAAAAGTACAAATGTTATTCTGACAAAATATAATGAGACTGCCATTAAAAAAAAATTATTGTTAAATTGTGATTTCGCATATGCTTGGTATTAAAATTCCTTCAGTAGTTCCAAGTTGATAGAAACCATCCTATTTCTAACTCATTACAAGTGCCAATATATTGGCATTCGGAAGAAAAATCAATGTTTTGTATTACAATACCTTTTTTTAAAAAAAATAATTTTCTGTTTTTTCTGGCAAATTTCACGTAGGGGATGTACAATTCAATATCATAACGTGTAACATTTTTGTATTTGGTTAAAAGTTCTTTCAGAATTCTATCATATCCCCAGAACCATTAAATTAATTTTGCTCTTGGCAAATTAAATTCCTAGAACAAATTCACATCGTCAAACTGGGTGTCAAAATTAATGGCGGCAATTGGTATCGCTTACATGATGCCGCACTAAAAAGGGGTACCAGCCCTGGAGAGTGTACTAGGTCTGAAAATGGTAAAAATATGAATCTGCAGCCCCATTGGGGGAAAAAAGAATCCGTGACGTAATACAGTAAAGCAGTTCTTCCCAACAGTTTTCTCTTCCGGAACGTTTGATAATTTTATGGCGGCCCGCTGAGGGTGGGACGTTGATTATTTATATTTTAAATTGTTTGGATTTTATAATTTAATTGTATTTAAACATGCCTTCAGAGTAAAATTCAGTTGCACCAAAAATAATTATAAAATGATTTCACATAAAATATAAAGTGATTTCCATGAAAGTCGCACAAACACGAGAAAAATACACCCCAGTAAATATAATGGAAATAATTTAATGCTCCTTGAGTGACCTGATACCCTTTGATCCATGGAACAAGGTTTGGGGACCACTGTTTTATGGTGCTGACGCTTTCTATAACAGCTTAAATGAGCTTACTTTTATTTTCCGCAAACATCACATCATAGCTATTCAGCAACCAATAGTCCCTGGGTTTCTTCTTAGTAGTCATATTAGCATTTTTGTATATCAGTTATTAACTTCTAGTAAGTAATATCAGTTAAGAAAAAAACCCTTTTTTTTCGAGCATCAACTCTAATTTTAGGCAACTAACCGTTGAATAGTTGTTTCATGTCTATAGACCATGGGTCGGTAACCTTATTGCTGTTGCGTGTCAAACCAATCTACTAATATGATTCAGCGAACCACACAGTAGAGCATTTTTGAAACAATTCAAAAATTTACAAATTTGTTGAGTAGTGCAAAGTGCCACTGAGAATTGTTCCGAGTGCCACATGTGGCTCGTGTGGCATAGGTTGCCGACCCCTACTATAGACCATGTCTCATTCACCAACACTATAGCTTGCTTTTCCATTTTCACTTAGCACAGGAAAAAAACCAATTTTTTGTTGAATAAGTTTAAGTAAAATTGAGTATTTTGACATTTCCGAACAAACAGCAATGCACAACTAACAGATTCTAAGCCTGAGACACGCGTTAAAAGTTTTATATCTTGCCAATTGACAATATTCGAAATGAATCTGAGATGTATTTAATACTTTGCCGGTTTTTCATAAGGCATTCTATAGAATGCCTAGGCAATGTGTGAAATAGGAATCATTTCATAAATTGCCGGCTAGATTTAGGCATTGTATAGAATGCCTAGGCTTTCTATAGAATGCCGGATTTCATACTTTGCCGGTAACATATATATACACTGGTGCCCAAAAGTTAAGCATAATTGATAATTATGTAAATAAAGAAGAAACTGTAAATCAGAATGGCGGGAAACGTGATATTTGGGTGTAAAATGGTTATAAAATAAGGAAGCAAATCAAAAGAATGATAATAATTAAGTTTATTATCCAAAGTAGCAGTTTGAAACAAAACTGAGCATAGCAAGGATTAACACTTTAAAGAAAAAATGAAAGAAAACATTAAATAAAATACGGATGCTGCAGTTTAATAAGGCTTGTGGTCACCTCTGACAGCCAGGCACGCTGCACAGCGATTTACCATACTTGCTATGAGATGATGAATGAATTGTGGGCTCGAACGTTTCTAAGCTTCTTGGAGAGCTCTATTCAGTTCTATAACGGAGCTTGGTGGGTATGAAAGGGCTACAATTTGTCTCCCGATCATATCCCATACATGCTCGATAGGAGTTAAATCAGGGGAGTTCGCAGGCTACGACAAGCGCTGGATGTTTTCCATTTCAAGGAAGTCATCAATCAGCACCACTCGCTGACATAGCGCATTATCATCCATGAATATGAAGTCAGAACCGACAGCACCTCGAAACAAGCGAACATAAGGCTCAAGAATTTCGTCTCTGTGTCTTCGAGCAGTCACAGACCCCGTGTCAAAGAAATGGAGGTCCGTGCGGCCGTCCATCATGATGTCTGCCCAACTATTACTCCCCTTGATGGAAAATGATGTCTTTCCGTTATGTTTGTTTTTTCAAAAGTGTTCCACGTTCTCTCCTTATTGTTACCCGCCGAGAATCACTTCTCAGGCTAAACCGGGACTCGTCACTTTGCATCACATTGGCCCCACTCTCCCACACTCCAATGTTGATATTTCAAACTGCAGTTCAAACGATCGCGTTTATGCGCAGTCGTGAGGGGAATGCAAACTGCTGGTCTTCTGGCATACACGCCAACATGATTAAGTCTACTGTAAACAGTTTGTCTCGAAATTCGTATTCCTGTGGCGACTGTGAGCGCGGACCCCAGTGCTCTGGCAGTACTGCCTCTCTGACGTCACGCACTTATTTCCAGATATCTGTCTTGGAGTAGCCAGATATCAGGAGTCCAGATATTGTGACTCTTGCTCGACCTGATACTGGTTGTCGGGTAACATCTCCCGTTCTTTGAAACCTCCACCACAGTCTAGAGTTCCCAGACTGGTCCACATTCAGAATGCAAGACACTTCGGTTTTTGATCGTGAGGATTAAAGCATTCCAAAGATTCTTCCGTTCGTAAACATGTCCAATTTTTGTCTTTGCGCCATCATTCACCTTGTTTGATGGTTAACTACGTTCCTTCGCACATCAGTTGCACGAAGCTTGTCTGAACTGCCTATGCTGCATGAATCAGTTTATCCGCGTTCCGACATGCGCCGGTGTTTCGCGCAGGACGTAGTCAACTGAAAAGTTTTGCATAAACCTAATGTTTCTTCTTCACCCAATTAATTTCCGCAAGAAATTTGGAATAATTATACGAATATTTACTCATTGTTTTTCGCATTTTACGATTTATGCTTAACTTTTGGACACCAGTTTATATATATATACGGGTTTGTCATTGATGGTTTTTTAACAACAGAATACACCGTCTTAAAGTAATTTGAAGTTTAATTGCTCACAATTATTTTTCTAATATTTGCAGATCACTTCTACATTTCAGGGAAAGGGAAAATTGTCGTATCAATATATACAACTTGTCTTCAAAGAATTTTTATTAGTGCGTTGTTAGATTATTCTTTCATTGTTTCATGTTGTGTCATGGCGTCGTACTCTCGTGCGTCTAACTACTGTCAGGCTCACAAATACCGAAAGCGTCCCTAGGCATGCGCGAGGCAGCTGGAGATGTGGCGCGGCCGGTACCACACACACACGCACAAGAACAGATATATATATATATATATATATAGTTTAAGAATAGCTTGGATATCATTAAGTACATGCAAGATAAAAAAATTACTTCTATTCACACCTATGACTTTGAAGATTTATTTAATTCCATAGATATTGGGGATATGGTTAAAATTCTCAAAATAGCCTATAACAAATATTCTTTGAATAAAATAATTAAGTATGATAAATACCTTTCAATTATTCATCTAGTACTATATGAAAATTATATTTTTCACAATAACTCTTATTATCAGCAAATTAAAGGTCTTCCACAAGGAGGACCTGCGAGTAACTGTTTAGCCAATATTTATCTGCACTTTTATGAATATGATAACATTAGTATAGATTCTTGTTACTTTTTAGATACATAGATGACTTAATCATCTTTAGTAATATAGTAAATTTTGTTCCTAGTTTTAAATATCATCCCTATATCTGAAATTATTAAAAACCAATTATAATAATGACTCTGCAAACTTTTTAGACCTACAATTAATTGTTAAGAATAATATACTAATTAGTAATATTTTTGATAAAAGAGACTCGTTTGATTTTAACATTATTAAAATGCCTTTTTGGGAAAGTAACCTACATCTCTCTCTCTATCTATTTTTAGAAATATCATCTTAAATTTTATAAAAAGAAATAACGATTTAGTCACAGATAATGATGTTAAGCAAAATAATTTTAAGCTATTCCGCAATAATTGCTTAGAATACAACTATCCAAGTAACTTCATTTTTAAATATATGTCTAAATTATTTCTCTAATTCTCCTTTTCAAAGTTTAAGTATTATTCTTTGTTTTTTCTTCTTCTGTTTTTTATTATTTTCAATTTGTTTTAGTTTGCTTTGTTTAATTACAAAAAAAACTATCCAGGTGGCGCCACTAATTTTTGCATCTGGCTTTATCAACTTAACACGTCATTTTTAACGATCATTTAGCGTATTGTTCTCGTACGTAAAGTTTTTCCCGCTCTCCGGTTATTTGCATTTTTTCATGTAAGTTTTTGCTTCATTATTCCTTTTCAAAATTATTTTTATTTGTATTTAGTTAGGATTCATTTCCTTTCATATTTTCTATTATTTTTATTTTATTTTTCTTTTGGTTGCAAATTACACGTGGTTGGTTTTAGGCCTAACTTTTCAATATTGGTATGCTTTCCTGTTATGTATAAAATTTCTGCTGAGCAGGGGAAGGTAGGATCCATAAAATATATTTAACCCTAATTTTGCTGGTCCTAATTCAGCAACAGCTTTAGAAATCATAACAGGTCTTCATTTAGTCTATTGACTCTTTTGGCTTCTTACATTTTAAAGTTCTAATTCTGTTCCATGTTATACATACGCTTAGTTAATTCTTCTATAATAGACTCTTCCATTATTTTTAAAGTGTGTTTCTTTAAATCTGGTTTGAATCTTCTAGCTTTGTTAGTGATATTATTTTGTATTATCAATTTTATTATGCCATGTATTTCTTTCATTTTATGTTACTATATATATATATATATATATATATATATATATATGTTCATCTTTCTCTCGTAGAAAAATTTTGATTATATATATATAGCTTAATTCTAACGTATAACGCGCACTTTTAACACAAAAAATAGGATTTAAATTTAAGGGTGTGCGTTTTACGCTGAAGACAAGCACGAGATCATTGAACATAAAGACATGATGAGCGATGAGAATAATTAGACTTATGCATGTATCGGAATGCTTTTTATTTAAAAGAAATTACATTCTTATGAACATCAAAAGTTTTTGATAGAAGTATACCATTTTTCCCCCCTAAAATTTGGTATAATGTATCAAATAAATGTCTTAAAAGCATCTGAACATTTCTCAAGGCCATCTGAAGTATCTTCATAAGAAAACTGGGTGTGCGTTATACAGCGAATGTAACTAATAATTAGAAATTTCAGCTTGAAGTTATAGTTGTACATTATACAAAGGTGCAAGTTTTTCACAGTATTTTATAAAGATTTTCATTTTATATAACCCTCTCTCAAAACTGTTACAATATATTCTAAAATATTTTCCAATGATTACACAAATCAATTTTCTACATCTTGTATATTGTTGTTGGTTAATTTATCATATTAAAAATATTAAATTTGTGCTTCTTCATTATTTTTTTCAATGCTCTTTTAAGAATTTCTACTTTGATATTTTATTAAGAGCTTTTCCTTTCCATTTTTTAATATTTTTAAGAACTTTTAATTCATCTTTATACACAATCGGATCAACAATTTTATTCACACAGAAAAAAATATAACAATTTCTGAATTTCTATGAAGCATTTTTTAAATATAATTATATTATTATATAATTATCTCATGATTTATCAATTCAAGAGGAGGAGAGTAAAATATTCACATGAGAGAAAAAAGATATTTTCTTAGAAGAAAATTTTTTTTTAAACTTAGATGTCGTACGAAATATAGAAATTTTCCTAAGACTTTTGAAAAATAACTGAGTAGAAGTCTTAATTAGGAAATGGAATGGCAAGGATTTTTCTTAGATCTTTACAGATATATATCAATTTTATTCCTGCAGACAATTTCCTATGGTAACTAACCTACAATGAAATGTGGATTTATTCCGAGAAAAGATGATGTGCCATCTGTACTGGTTTTAATTATTTTTAAATCTCTCGTTGCTTTCTAAAAGACAGACGATTATTTTTATATTGAACATTTCATTGATAAAATTTCAAATAAGAGGAAATTATAAATTTTTTTGGCATTTATATTCATTGTGAATTGAAGCCCAGTGGCTGATTAGTAGTGTATTGCACTTCCAAGCTATAGGTCTGAGGTTCAACTCCTTTTCTGAGCAAGGTCAACTCAGCCTTTCATACCTCCAGTAAGTCCATAAATAAGTATGGAATTGGCTAGAGAATTGAACTCTGGGGGTTTCACATCAGACTAACCACTTAACCGAAACATCTACACGTGCACCCCAGCGCTTAATGTCGCGTATACTGAGATAGGCAAATTAGACCTTCCTCCATGGGCTGTTGCACCACTGACATCAGTTATTCATTGCGAATTAATATTACTATCTCTCTATTTCTCTTTTGAATTTTCCCCTTTAGTTATTTCCCGCCTAAATAATACAACTGAGAGACATAATTTAAGTTCCTTATCTAAAATGATTTCGGATGTGCAAGTCGAAAAGCATACTTTTGAAACAAGGATTCCTTCTTTAAAGGTTTTATTTGAATGGTTATAAAATGTTCAGTTCACACGAAGAAACATACATTTCATTGAAAAGAACAATCTCTGTGTGTGTTGAATTTAATTGGATTTATTTGGAAATACAGGAAGAGAGAAATAAATAGGGATCGTATAAATACTAAATCGTAAGAAAAAAAATAATTCCAGAAAGAAAATGAGCTCTGAGTGTAAAGCTTGTTGTGATTTCATTTCTTTTGCGATTATTGTCTCGGAGTACAGTCCTTGAGAACAACTAAAACTAAGACCCTCTTCATTTGAAATTCAGTTCTATTTTGAATCTATATATAAATAGACACACTCACAGCATTTTATCTCAACGTTCATCTTTCTCGATTATCTTATAGGAGATTTATCTTTCACGGAATAATTCTAATTTTAACAGAGATTCAGTGTAGTCTTTTACAAAAATGATCATTCTTATTTCTTAACAATAATATGTTTCATTGATTTTCTAACTTCCAACAATTATCGCTTGTATACATTGAAATTTGTATTTTAAATTGTTATTACTTTGTTTGGAATTTTCTTTGTGTAATCTGCGAACTACTATAGATACGTACCTAGAGTCTGGCAACTGATTTTAAACAGTCGCCAAAAAGTTGCCTACTTTAAACATGTATTATCCTATAATCTATATTTAATTATTTATCCTTCGTTTGTTGTAAAGAAAATTGTTTACTTACGGTGCACTCTCTCTCTCTCTCTCTCTCTCTTAAGTGTTGCAATTGCTTAGCTTTGGATCATATGAAGATGCATTTTAACACAAATATAATTTTTAATACGAATTTTCCTATGAAATTTTAAAAACAAATTCGAATGGAAGAAAAGTGTTACATCAAATTCAACTTGTCACGGGTCTATTCGGATTTTTCCAACTAACAGACCTCTTGGGGGGAAAAATGGGTCTTTACAATTTAATTAATTGAAAACTTTCCTTCGAAAAAGATGCGAGTATATAAATTAAACTTGAATATAAAAAGTAAGCTTTTTTGAGTTAGTGAGATTAGAGAAGGTTAGACTGCTACGTTTAGTAGTGATTGATTAAGCGTGAAGTGAGGTGTGGATAAAATTAGTAGCTGAATATTGTAGCATCAAAGCTGATAATTTGTCAAATAGAAATCAAATTAGATTAGGTCACTAAGAATTATAAGGTATTGCTTAAACGAAAGTAATATGTTTATTTGTAGCCTTTCCCTTTCTGGTCTGCTTCGTTATTGTTATCCATATTTAGTATTTGGGTGCATATCTTAACTTTCGTTAAATAAAATTTATCTTGATAAATTGAAAAAGATTGAAAATAAATTGAAGTTACATTGACTATGGCTCATCTTCCTTCAGTCCCTCCTACAATGAGGGAAGAGATAGCTCTTCTCTCACAAACTGAGCATTATTATTCATCAATGCACACACAATTTCTTATAAAAACAACAACTATTATCTCTCTTACGGTTACCCATTTATTGACAAAGAAAATGAAGCCAAATATGAAAATAAGATTATTAAAGAAGTTGTTTTTTGATCTGTAGAAATTTTTTTGATGAATACAAAAATAAAGCGAAATTATAATGGCGATAAACATCGTCCATCTATCAGCAAGAAGACTAACTAGAAGAAATGGAATTATGGCTGCTGATATTAAACAATGATATTTAAGGAAAATAGGTATTTAATTGAAATTAGATTCTACTGATATGTTAGTCACTTCTCAGTTCTGCTTACCATGAAGGTGGACTAAAGTAATTTTTCCATAAAAAGGATTTTTTTTACATTCTTCCTTTTAAGGTATCCAAACACATTCAAAAAGATGAAATTTGGTCAAAACAGATATATTTGTTTTTTATTTTTATTTTATTGAATAGAAGGATATTTTGGTTTACAGAACATACTTTTAAAAACAAGATGGAAATGTAAAATATGGAATTTTAAAGACATATTGCCTCCTAGGTCTTGGAAACTTTGTAGGAGATTTTTTCACCAACTGTTGATAGTTCTCATCTTTTTTACTGCCTAGAAATCTTTAAACCACACTTTTGAAGGCTATTTTCTCTTCCCCTTCCAGAATTATATCAAAAGTGGGGGGCCTTCATGATTTTGTGTTTTTTTCATGATTCCGTGAAGATTTCCTCTTTAATCTTTGCTTCACTTAATCTTAGGAATCTCGAACCAAGGTCTTGGAAGGTATCCAAGGTATCTTCATTAATTCCATCCTAATGTGCAGGGGAGGAAGCAGAATATCATTTGGGTTTACTAGAGGATCATTTATGGCATTTTTCTCATTGGATTTAGATTTCAGGACGGCCATTTGTCTTGTATGTAGTGCGATTTTCGATCTCTACTGTCCCACAAACACATAAAATAGCATTACTTGGTATAGACTAACTGCAGTCCAATGAGTAAACCACCATAGTCAAGTCACCACAGATATTTCATTCACGACCCTCGTATAAAACTTTAGAAGTAATTTCACATTTGCATAAGTTTCCTTACTTGAACGGAATATACGATGGGAATGGAAGGAAGAAAGTTGTCATTTTGTGTAGTATAATCATGTTTCCAAACTAAGCATGGGATAATTTATAAACGACCTCCAGTTATTTGGATCACAACTGATGTTCATGAAATTCTTCAAGCAGTTGACATCAATACATGCAACCAAATGTTCTTTCTTCTCAAAGAACTCAAAGAAATGAAGATGATTATTTCCATGAGTCCATTACTCTGTAACCTTGACGCCTGGTAGGAGTAGATTCCATTGCTGCAGTCTGAATGACAGAAGCTCTGCTTTCTGTTTTGTCAAGTCGAGATCTTTTACGAGGTCATTCGATTCTGCTTGTTGTAGTCTGTGGGGAATCGTTGCTTGAATCGTGTACTATCTTCTTTGTTCTGCTGACGCTCTAGGTTACACGCTAAACATACCCTCAGAGGTGATGCTGTTGCATGTCTTTCGTAGAAGTTAAAAAGTGATTCTGAGGCAAGTGCTTCTATCTACCAGCGTAAATGAACATCCGAAATATTATGCACAGAAAGTAAATATGAGTGTGAAATAATGCTATTTATGAATGATTCTTGAAAACAAGAGCTAATCTGAAGTTTTTATGGTGATTTTCGTGTTAAGCGGCCCAAAATACTTCAAAATAAACTATTTTTGAGCCCGAAACATTTTTGGTGCTGCCTAGTGTAATTACTAGTGACTCTCATGTGGGCTGGTGGTTTACAAAATTTAAAACTTATCTTGATAATTTGTATGGTTTGTGTTTAAAATCGTATATTAGCTTTAGCGTCAAAGTAAGTTATTGAATTCATTACATTGTTATTGCATGGAGTGGGGCGCGAGGAAATTAAGATTGAAAACTGGGTCGCGCAAATGTTAAAAGTTAAGAAACATCATCTGCAATTACAACAGACAGTGAATCTCTGATGAAAGAAAATAATAATGGATGTATTTCAATTTATAAGAAATATCTAATATTTTTCGAAATTGCTTCATATCACAACACATTTGAAAACAGTTCCTTTCCTGAATACAAATACTAATGGTATGGATGGTTATGAAGTCAATAATGATATGTCATTATCATACAGATTATTTAAATTACTCTTGACAAGGAAGATGATACAGAGAGATAAAATTTGAAGACCTTATGAAACGCTAAAGTAAGGTGCCTGAGTAGAAAAAAGGTACTTGAATAGATAGTAAATTAATGATTTCAGATTAGAGAATTCTAAACATCCAGAATATTGAACTGTATTGAATTAGAATAAAAACCATGATAATTTTAACTTGACTTTCCAATCAATTTACATTAAAATTGAAAGAATTAAATATGAAATTACAAATGCTAGAAATTAACATACTGCTAGAACGTGGCAATATGAATCAACATGAGGACTATTGATGACGGGCCTTGTAATTTTGAACCTCACTCAAGTGACGAAGACACCTGAACTGGCACACACCTCTCCAAACTCCAAATCCACACGAATAGAAGGACTTTGAACCTCGACAGTATAATGTACATCAGCCTCCCTCTACACGGTGGGTCTTCAGTTTGAGTATAGATAAAAAAACCCGTGACACGCCAGTCACGAGTTTGTGATCATAGTCGCTAAATTTCCACAGTGACACCCAATATTAAAAATTATCCTTTAAAATTGAGCTCTGTTTGCGTATTGGCATCTTTACAAACGTGTGTGTTTTTAAACATGAAATCTCAAAAATAAAGAGAGAGCATGCCGTTCAAAAAACTCTCATCGATATTCAATGGTGCAAATTTTCAACAACTGGAGAGTCATGATGACCTAGTGGCTATTGTCAAGAACTAGTGGCTATAGTCAAGAACTCTTGGCTGGCGTGTAGGGGGGTTTGAGTCTTCGTGTCATTGAAAAGTGTTTTTAAATATTTTAAATATGAAAGTTAAACCTTTTCTTCGTTTCAAAAAATGGAAACTATAATTAAATTATTAAATTTTTTAAATGTATTTCATTTTTCTATAAGTCATTTATTAAATTAAAAAAATATGCATTTGTACGTTTATAGATCAACTTAACTGTGACATTGAATTGCAGAAGATAATTTGAAACTGTTTTTGAAAAAAAAAACAGTGGAGCAAAGTTGTTTTCAAGTGGAATTAATATATTTAACTAATTAATGAAAGAACAATGTTTTGTAGTGTTTAATTTTCTAGGTGTATCCGACATAACTTAATCCAAAAATTAATAAAAAATATTTTATTTCTATAAGAATTGGAAAGAAAATATACTCAGAAAGTTTGTAGTGATTAATTAATATCTAATTTTTTTTAATTCTTTGACAATCACGTAGATAAAAAAAAAATTTTTTCAAAATGTACTCAAGCTGCTTTAGAATCAGTAACATGTTTGGAGAGATATTACATGAATGTAGTACTTCTTTGAAACTTAAAATTTTTAAATCAGAATTAAATTGCTAACAATGACTAAATTAAAAGAGTTTCCAACAAATTCTAAAGATAAAATTTTTATGCTTCGTACTTAGTAATTTAGAAGTAAAACAATTTTTTATTAAACAGTAGATTATTACGTAATTAGCATTCTTCAATTGAAGTGCAGTATTTCTTTTTGTAATGAAAAGTATTAACAGTAAGAATAACTATAAGAAATTAAATCAAATCCGAACAATAACTGAACCTTTTAATTAA
>BMAO01010279.1:0-15044 GCA_019973975.1 Trichonephila clavata
CGGTATGCTTCGTTCAGTTACATGTTACTATGTCCGGACTATGGGACGGATGGTCCCTCATCCCATTGGAACTTGTCAGTTCCATTTGGTATTTCCTGGAGACGATGTGTGCGCGTTATCATGGAAAAGAACCACACCCTCGTAAGGCAGCCCCGGTCTTTGTTCTTGATGGACCCCTTGCCTGCGTAGGCGTCAGGTGTCTCTAGTACAGGTTAATGCTTTTCTGTGCTCAGAGTAATTCTGTGCTCGCATCATTTAGTCGCCGCTTTTATAAGAACCTTTGTCTCTCCTGCGCATGCGGCACCCGCGCATGATCCGATCCCAGTCAGAGTCTCCAATGGCATCCCGAGATGTCTCGCTGCATTCTCCCATGGCGGAATATGCAAATATTTAACTGTTTCATTTTTATGTCGTTTCGTACCTTTTCATTTGATCACCCCTTGTATATATGTAACGTTTTGCGGGAAGCATGGAAAATTTGGGGAAATAATTTTTTATTTGACCATGAAGACGGCTTTCAGTTGTTAGCATCTTAACAATGAAAACAAAAGCCAACAGTCGCTGATTTTGAGTTGAATTTTATAATTATTTCAGTAACTCCTAAATCGACATTTTTTTAGTTTAGGCTTCGAATAGAGATTAACGCGTGAAAATTTACGACCTGTGACCATGAAAGGCAATGAGATGAGATCGAAATTTGAAGGCTGTATGATCTTTTCTAAGAAATATTAGCTGTTTATTTTTAAACACGAACATTATGGAGAGAAAAATTATTAAATGGGAAGTAGGATTTTGCTTAAGTTATAATTTAATTATCCACACACACACATCTAACCTTCGTTTTAAGGACTTCTAGATTTGTGAATTTCATTATTTTGCGAACTTTTTACTGGAACCAAGATCTAAGAACCTGGAAAGTATTTCCCTTGATTTAGTGACTTTGTTAAATAGAGGCTTACATATGATTCACAAAACAGAAGCTTTGATTTTCTATCGAAAATATATTTATTGATTTTAGAAACACAAAAGAAAGTGTCAAATCAATAAATATATCTTTTGTTGTGAACAGAAATATTTTTTTTTTCTTCCTTTCGGCATATCTGAGATTAATCAGTTCTATTCCATTTTGCGGAAATTACGGGCCAAGATAATTTTTTTTTAAATTCTAGAAGCGAAAACTGTAAACAACAGTTATTTTGGTACGTCACCGTTATAAAAGAAAAAGAGAAAAGAAAAAATAAAGACAAGTTTTCCAAGTAATTGGACTGTAAAAATAACTTAGGGAAAAAAAAGGCAGATTTTGGGATGAAACCATTTTTAAAAAAATTTAATTAAGACTTACAGATTTTTGAAGTGAAAACTACTTTAGCGGCGTTGGGCACTTTTTGGTAGGGGAAAATCTTATGGGTTCGCGTCACCGACATGTTCTGACTGGCGTACGCGCAGTGTGCTGTTCGCCTTAAGACACTTTTTTTAATGGGTGAAATCTTGTGCGTTCGCGTCGCCGAGATGCTTATAGCAGTATATCTGTAGCTATACAGCTGACGTATAGTACTGTGTATATCTTATAAGTGAAATTCAATGGATTTAGTGAAAAGTTCAATGTGTATATACTGTGCATTGCTCGTTGCGATTCCGAGAATGGGCAATACATATTAATGGTTGCCGTTTATATTTCGCCTGGAAAATCTATGAGACAGATGCAACAATTTTTATTCGAAAATTTGATGATTTATACAAAAGAAGGTTCTGAAATACTCGAAAAAAGATTTGGCGAAAAATATGATAATGTACCCGATGATTTTAAGTGGAGACTTCAATATCAATTTAGCAGATGATAAAAATCTACCACTAATTGAATTTCTAAATGAAACACTTAATTTAAATATGTCCAATGATCGAAAGTTCATTACTACAAAATATAAATCGACGATCGATGCGGTTTTTACGCGATACTTAGATAAATTTGAATCAAACATTTTCCTTTCTTACTTTAGTTACCATAAGCCTTATTGTATCTTTTTTTAGAACAAAATGAAATAATTGAAAGTACAAAAAGTCTAAGTATTGTAGAAAATAATGATGACAATGATGCAAACAATTAAAATAATGTTAAAAATCAAGTACATTGAAATTTAAGTAAATACAAATACTATCCATAAATAATATGATTGTATATTAATTGTTATTTCAACTGAATTGCATTTATATTTTGTCATGATCCCTTACAGCCCGTAACATATTTGAATCATAAAAAAACCATACAAACATGCATGTTGTTGCTCAGAGTGTCAATAGATGTGAAAACCAGATTGATGTTGATAATTTTAATTCAAACATTATGAAATTTCAAATTTTAATAGTAAAAGTTCTAAGTTTTCACTTCTATCGGCAGTCTCTCTATGACTGCCAATTTTTTTTAAAAAAGAGAACTGCTGAATAATTTGGTATTAAGTATGAACAGAGGGTGCTACGCAATCATTCAATTAGTGAATCTCTTAAGCATTCCTTACTAAGGGACTACGGATTGTTGTTTTTCCTCATTGTCAGACAATGATTTTACTAAAGCCATTTAGTTACTAAAGCCTTTTCTACTTTGTTCCATTCCGTACTCGTTCCATTCCCTTTTTAGGGGCTGTTATGCTTTTATCAATATTTAAGTGCTGGACTGTGCTTCTGTAATGTGAATTCCATGTCACCCACATAACTTTTTTCAGAAATAAAGCGCAATCTGAAAATTTGTTTAAATTTTGCACACTATATATATACAGTCGACTCTCAATAATTCAAATCTTTGGTAATACAAACCTCTCCATAATTCGAAGTATATGCTCAGTCCCTGGAAAAACTCTTGATAATTCGAAGTAAAACAATAAGTTTGGGTATACTCAATATTTCGAAGTAAAATCTGTGGCTGGCCAGACTACAACGCGCAATAATTCGAAGTTATTTTATAAAACTTTCCACAATTCGAACACTCACTACCATATACAGTCCTGTAGCAAACAGGTTGGAGATAACAAGTTTTGTGTTGTATTGTCTTTGCGTGTCTCTCCTGTATCGCAGCCCTTTAATGACAATGAATTACAAAATTTGAAGTTTTCACTTCTGTAGTGTGGTTATAAGCACACACACTTTTTTTTGCTTCTTCCCAGTAAATTAATAATTTTTTTAAATAATCTTTTATTTTCGACATTTTGATATGCTCACGCCCCTTACAGTTCGAGAAACGCTGATCTAGCCTCATTTGAAGGTGAGAATTAGCAACCATGATATTTTAGTACAGTGACCTGCGGCCCACGGGGTGCATGTGGCCTGCTGGTCTTTTCTGAGTGGTTCGGTCATGGCCCATTACACTAAGAAATTCGATTATTGGAGAACAATTGTAACAAACCTAGTTCCCTTCTACCTGTAACCCAGCTAAAGGTGGGGAAGGATGATTCGACATGATGAATTCCAATTATTTTATTTATCACTTTAATCGAGTCAAACACAAATCAGTGCAACACTGTTAATAGGATGATCCAGTCAGACAACAGGGAGGGGGATGAGAGTCGCGTTTTGGGAGATTAATAGTTCCTCCTTAATATTACTTTACACCGTAGATATTTAACTAATATCCTCTTAACCACTTTAATATTTTAAATATCAATGTAATATGAAGGTGACAGTACCTGAACTTAGGCAGTCTTCTAATCAATTCATTTTATCTATAACACTTCCTGACTATAATCCTTCACAAGGACATTCTAACCATTTATGGTAATCTTCACCATGTATCTTTCTGTCACCTCTAATTAACTAAACTTCTAGCCTTCTAACTTTCTGTTATCTATTCTCTTCACTTCTAACTCACTAACTCCCTTAACTCGCTAACTAGAAATATAATAAACTTAATTTGCATATCACACGTTCTTCTTAGGAGAAGATTGGCGAATTTTGCTGGCCCCAAAGAATACCCAAGAGGATTATTAGTAGGGCGTATAGATCCGTCCCGCAATGTACTAAAAATTTAACAGAAATTGTATCAATCAAGCAATCAAATATATCAATTTTGTTGTAATTTGTTCTTTTAATAGTATAATATAAGCAAGAGGCTTGGTCATAGATGAAAGGAAATTGAAACTATCCCATTACTCTGTAAAAAAAGCGTAAAAATAAATGTTTTTGTGTGTGTGTGTGTTGGATAGAATAGTTAATATAGTATTAAAATAAAAGCCAAAAAGGAATTTTAATACTTTTATCAATTTTGCTTTGTCCAATGTTGCTTTGGTCTTACAGTATGTTTTTCCCCCATTATTTGCATGTTACGGCCCACTTAAAATACCTGCCATGTGTAGGCGGCCCGCGTGAAATATCTGTCATGTGTATGTGGCCCGGCAGAAAAAAAGGTTGAGTATCCCTGAATTAGTGTCATATTTTTGTAATGGTTACTGTTGCGTTTCTGGTTTATCCTAGCTTTTCGGGAAGTTCCTTTTCAGTGATATGGCAATGTAAATAGAGACTTAAAAAATAAGTGGCAGTTTTATGTATAGAGTAATTTATACATAAAAATTTTAAAAAATAGCCACTTTTTATTCTAAATTCATATTAGTGGTCTGCCAATTATAAAATTATACATGTAGTGTCCCATAAAGTTCTACAGGTTGGTGAGACCGCTGTTGTAGAATATATATTTTTGTTTATATATACAGTAGAACGTCGTTTATCCGAATTAATTAGGACCGGAAACCGTTCAGATATGCTGTTCTTCGGATAAACGAAAGCCGAATGCGATTCATGTAGTACGTGATACTGGACACTATAAAAATATTGAAAATCATCACATGCGGGAAACGTGCTTGAAAAAAAAAAGCAAAATAGGACAAAATGCCGCAATTTTACCTGGATTGTGGAAAATTATCACTTATTTTTCGCTGCACCATTGTACACCGTTTTTTCATTGCAAGATCTCTGATTCTCTAGAGCAGCAGTAGTTGAGTAGGACAGCACTTTGATTGTTGTTCATATTACTCCATAGCTGTCTCTAATGAATCAAATGCGTCAACATTTGATGGACCCTTGCTACTTTCGTCGTTGTTGTTGTCCTAGTCTTCATCCGTTTCATCATCGACAGGGTTGGATTCTTCTTGCACGGAAATCACAATCTCGTTATTTTTTAGCATTTGAAATCTACAGTCTTCTGCATCGCATGCCATCCAGGTTTCTACATCAACAAAACTCAACAAACGAGCCCGTATACACCCTTCACTTGGAAAAAAGCTGGCCTAATATTCCGCGCAGATGTTTGACAAATGACACAATTGAAATTCTCCAAATATCCCTGACCTTGGGGTTTACCGTCACTTTTGGCCTCACACGAAACAACTGTTGAGCATTGCACTGTTCGAAAATGGATCCGGACTTTGGTTCGGATATTTGACACTCCGCATAATAAACGTTCAGATAAATGACGTTGTACTGTATATAACACCCTTTTCTCATGATTCTAATGGATACAGCAAACTTGATTTATTACTAATTCGAAAAAAAGCTTTATTTTGAAATACGAAAACAATATCTAATTCCAACACTGTGATTATGTTTCAAAACTAGTCAACATTAATTATATAAGATGTAGTTAAATTTTGTATTTCAGAAAAATTCTAGATAAGCTCTAGAATAAATTTCAACTGAATGAATTGTATCCAACTAACAGCTGTTTATTTCATTTCAGTGGAAGGTGAGTAATGAAACGAATTCTTCAGGGATTTAACAAGACGAATACAAAGTACATTATTCGTAAGTTCTAGACTTTTATTATATAACAGGAATTTTGGCATGAAAGGAATCAAAATATCTCGACTGAATTAAGTAAGGCAACATTTTTCAAGTGGTTTGATTTTGTGTAACATGTTTGTTATTTTAAGCAATGTATTCCTAAAAGAGTAATATTCCATGGCTAAAGGGCAGATTTAATTAATGAAAGCAATCTAATATATACAGCTCAAATTATCGCAAGTATCTTGGGGATCATAAGATGACATTTTTAAATAATTTCCTTAAAACCTTTTGAAAAGAAAGGACAAAACTTCAATTGAATTCTTAAAATCCTTAATATGATTTTTATACAGTTTGAATCATTACAGTAAATTGTTATGCACTTCTACTTTGCTGACACTAGGACGACCTCGCCGATGGATGTCTGCTACATTTTGGCACAATTCATTGAAGGCTTTTACCCATCTTGCTACAGTTCTGTAAGGCAATGCAGATTCCCCGAAAGCCTCTTGAAGTCCTGGATGACATTGTCGTGCTGTACGACCTCTAGCACATTCAATTTTTATCCAACTTCGTTGTTCTTGTTTTGAAAACATCCTGACAACACTTACTTTAGACCTCAAGCTAATACAAGGATCAGTTCTTCGAGTCACTCCGAATGCGCGTGACGTAGGAAGGACGAGTCTTTTTGCTGAAAGGTAAAGTAGGTATGTAGCTCACATGTGGTATACACGACATTCTTTGGTTTTGTTGTGTATTGCCACTATTAAAGTTACAACCCTTGTATATGACTGATGTGAGGCCTCATATAATTTATGTTTCATCACCATTATATCTGGGAAGACAGCCCCTAATGGTGCCTTTTTTTGAAGATTCCTCCATAATGACTTCTTGTTTACTTTTGTTCTTCAAGTTTTCTCGTTTATAATCCCAAAGTCTGATTTCACTGAGTCTGTTCATCTCAGCCTTGGTCTTCCACGCTTTCGAATCCCAGTGACTTTGAACTGCAGTATCTTTTTGACAACATTATCATCTGGCATTCGAATAATATGGGCCATCCAATTCATTTAGTTTTTCTTCATGTATCCAATAATGTCAGGCTGTCTACCAATTCTATATAATACAAAATTGCATCTTCTTCTATAGCTATTGTTTTCGTCTACATCTCCAAGTATACTGTGAAGTATTTTTCTTTCAAAGAATGCCATCCGATTTTCTTCCATTTTATTACTGTCCAAGTCTCAGATGCATATGTCAGAACTGGTCTAATAAGAGTTTTGTAAATTAAAAATGTGTTTCTTGAAAGAAGTTTAGATTTTAAAAACCTCCCCATTTCATAAAGAGCCTTATTTACCAGATATAATTGATTCTGGATTTCATGAAATATTTTGTTACTGAGGTAATAATTGATCCCAAGTAGGTAAAACTTTTAACTGTTTCAGATTTACATAAATCTATTCAAGATAAGGATTTGGAATTCTATCTTTTGAAAATAGCGCATATTTAGTCTTTTTTGTTCATTTATAGCAAGACCCATTTGACTCGTTGCAATCTTAAGGGCAAGAAATACCTCTTTCATAGCAGGGAAGGTGCGAGTAATTACATCAATATCATCAGTATAGGCTAAAAGTTGTATTGATTTAGAAAATAATAATAATTTATGGTTAGAAGAGAAAATTCATTGAATATTCCTTTAAATTCTACTGTAAATATCACATTAAAAAGATTGTTATCGCTACATAATATACATCTTAAGGCAATGGCATACTGTGTTTGTGTTATGTAGTCTTATATAATAAATTGACTCTATTAAAAGACTTAGGAAACGTCAGAGAAATATAATTGTTATTTCAAATGCTTTGTGTTGTATAATATAAGAGGAGAAAAAAAGATTTATAAAAGAAGAATAAAAACTTTTTATGTCTTCTTGAAACATTTTTTAGAAATTTCAAATAACTTAAATGAAATGCTTGATAATTCATTGCACAGTGACCATGGTAGTAAAGTGGTCATGGTCACGAACCTGTGAAATAAATAAAGAAAATGAGAAGGGAATGAATGGGCCATGGTCACGCATTGCTGTTTAAGAAAATTTGGAATTGTTGCAAATGTTTTTCTAAGTATTTTTTTTTGTAGAAGATTGCTTATGGGGCTTAATATAGGTGATTTCTTGATCACATTAATACTAATTAAAATATTTTTCTTCTCTTCCTTACAATAACTGATGGACGATTTGATTGTATTTCTAGATACAGTGCGGCGCTGTCTACAAACCTAGAAATTGCGAAAACGTTAGGTAAGTAGAAATGTGTGAACTGAAGATGATATTTAAAAGGTTCTGTTTTATTATTTATTTTATGGAATTATTTAGTTTTATTTGAGCAAGTTTTATTTTGTTCCCTTATATAGCACACGTCAAGCTTCAATATTTTATAATGGAAATTTTTGACTTTTTAGAGGCAGTTTAACATGTATTAAATAGCCTTTTGAATATCTTTTTGGAATGCTCATTTTTGAATTTTAATTCAAAGTGAGGTAATCATATTTTTAAATGCAAATACAGTGCATGGCAGTAAAAATGCAACGTGAAGAAAGAGTATCCAGAAAAATATGCAATGAGTAACTTAAATAATTTGGTGTAAGGTATGAAGAAGAGATCGAGCTTACTGCTTCAAGAGTCCTACCATTTTTAAAGGCAAATGTTTTATTATACATTATTATTTTAAGGAAAATTTATGCATTATAGAAGAAGATGAAACTTATTCCAACCTACAATATTTTATTTTTTGAATAATAATACTGAAAAACTATTTTTATTCCGCGCACTGCACGTAATTTTTATTTTCAATGTTAAAGATGAATATCACTTGCAATGTTGCTACTTATAAGATAAGCGTCTTAATTGTATTTTCAAGTAATTTCCATGCAGAATATTTTTGAAAGCCTCATTTTAAAAAGTTTGGTATCATTTTCTTTCTAAAATTAAAGTTTTTAAAAAAGTTTTCGAGTTTTAAAAGTATTTTTTGCCGTTATAGATTGAAAGAATATATCTCTGAATTAGAAATGAATGTGTGAAATATAGGTTTTTTATCGCAGAAAAAAAATCTATTTGTAATCTCATAGTTAAAAAATCTATGCTTTTGCTCTGTAGGTTTCTTTTCTCTTTCAATACTTTTTTTTTAATGTTAAACGAACATTTTAATTTTTTTCACAAAGTGATTAAAACTTTATGTAACTCATTTTATTGAAATTTGTAATTAATTAGCGTTATTTAAAGCATACATACTTTAATTAGCATGAATAAATGTGTGAAGTATGCTTTAGTAAAAAATAATTCTATATTGCAAGAAATCTTCATACTATCATATTTTTTAAAAAACTGTATGAATTTCTTACATTTATTAGGTGCGTGTATAAGAAAAGTGAACATATAAAATTGCATAGTTTTTATTCAAAATTAAATGGCTCCATTTGCTTTGAAACATCTTTCCCAACGAGCTAGCTTTTAATGAGTAGATGCCTGTCTAAAAGCATCACACGTATACGTATTTGGAGCAATTTTCCTAAAAAGCAATCATTTTGAGCAATTTCTGCCCAGCAACGGCTTCAAACGACTTTTTTCTAGTGAGCTGAAAGATTTGTTCGAAATTATGGTTGCTTGTAATTCAGGGTTCAGGGGTAATTCAGTCAACAGGGTTCTTCATCTCTCTATGTAATAAACAAGAGAGCGATAAAGGTGGCAGATTCGGCTTTCTCATACGCATGAGAAATGATGTATAATATTTTCAACAGAATAGTACTCCATTTCTATTTACAATCGTCAACAAAAGCGCGAGTGGATTAAAAAAATAATATTATTGGATGTTCGTTTTCCGAAGCAGAAAAATCGGGGCGAGTAATTTTTCAATGTGAAGATACGACGCGGTTAAATTCAAAGCGTATCATTTTGATTATGAAAATCCTTCACCCTTACAGTAACTGAAAAAATTCCCCGAAATGGTTGCTTCCAGACATGCGTGTATGATAAGGTCATAAGAGGAATTCTGATCTTTTGAACTAATAAACTCTGACAAGGAATTTGTCAGACTATTTTCATTTTCATAGTGTTTAACCTATAAAAACTGTTCTGAATGCTTAAAAAAGTGAAATGTCGGCTGGTAAAAGATTCGGTGAATAAACTGGGTATTGCAAAATTTCACATTTTAAAACATTTATTTTCGAAACGAAAACATGGAGCCAAACGTTCACATGTAAAGAAAGTCCGACATTTCTTATTCACCAACCTCATATAGTGATGTTTTCGAATATAGGATTGGAATTAATTAATATAAAGGAAACTTTTTCCATAAGTATGAAATTATTTTAATTTCTATGAAACAATGAGTCCATACGAGTAAAGAGAAATTTTCCATTAAATATTCTACAGCCAAAAAATTGTTGCCCAAAATGAACAAATCAGTTGTAAGAGAATTTTAGAAAAATCTTACCTTAAGGACAATTTTTTTTACAGCCTGGAAACTATGTACAATATTGAAGATTTCGAAAGATGTGCCCCTGCTTTATTGGACCCACTTTCTAGAGACTATATTTGGTCTGCATCTGGAAACCAACAAACTCTTTGGGAAAACAAAGAGGCTTATAAAAGGTTAGCTTTAAAAAATAAATGTATAGTTATATGGGGCAATGAAAACCACAATAAAGTATATTTCCTAGTTAATTTAAAAAAAAGAATAATCAAAATACAAATTTTGAAAAAATGTAGCGGAAGAGATGACAATGGGACTGGAATCACTATTTTTTTTTAGTAAAAATAATGAATTATACCTAAGATTACTTTTTATCCTACGTATACTTAAACCTTATTAAAACTAATAATAAGCAAATTACATTAGAATACCTGTCTACAACTTTGTAAACTATGGATCATAAATTAAATAGAAATATTGTTAATAAAAGGGAGGCTTTTAATTCTAAAAGTTCCATTCACGATATTTAATATTCATATATCAATTTATAAGAATATGATACCAACTATTTTCAGTCTAATTGTTATTTAGCTGAAAAAGATTCTGATGCAATTAATATTATTAAAATTTAGCGAAAGAAATTACTTGGAACTTGAATTAAATTTCACAATATATGAAATTGATTATTTTATAGAAATAGGGTAACTGCCTTGATTTTTTTTTATAAATTTTACTTAATACAGAGCTTATGAGAATATATAGATCCCTCTTAATCGGAATATAAGTAAATCTAGTTGACGTTATCAAATAAAATCAGTGCATTTCCTATTTTCTAAAGAATTAAGCTTTAGTTATGAAAAGGTTATAGAAATCAGACATTGTGTATTGCTTACCTTATGAAATATTTCGAAAAAATTCTATATTTTAAAATATTTGGCTATTTTCTCCCAATTTATTTTATGTGTATTAAATATAAGATATGTGTATTAAATATAATATAACATTTTAATATCCTTGTATCTATTCCAAACAATAACAAAAGTATCTGGATTAAGAAAAAAGTACTACGTGGAATTTATGATTACACCGTAGAGACTACAGTTTTAGGACAGAAGATCAACTTTCCAGTTGGTATTGCACCTACAGCAGGCCAAGTAATGTATCATCCGGAGGGAGATTATGGTCCAGTAAGAGGTAAATTCACTCCTATCCATATCTATACATACGAAGGTTATTTATATTTCTGACCAAATAATGAAAAACAAATATTTATGACCGAAATTGGTTTTATTGTTTATCAAAATATTCTCCATGAATATCAATACTTTCGATAGCGCTTGAACCAATTTTCGAAGCATATTTTCCACTCTGATTTAAGTAATTCCCAAGCAAACATTTTGAATGTATCAGCCACTTTTTCGGGTGCCGAAACGTGTTGTCCGCGTAATTTTTTTGACATAAGGGAATAAAAATTATTCATTGGGTGCCAAGTCAGGGCTGTACGTTGGATGAACCATGAATTGAATGTTTTGGCTTTTCAGATATTCCTTTTTTTTTAACCGATGTGTGAGATTTCGCATTGCTATGATGCAGAATGATTCGCCTTTTCTTCTGCCTTTTTCGAATTTCTCCAATGACTTCTGGCAAAACAAATGGTCGTGTAGCATTCAGAATTGACCATCCTGTCGCCACTGACCTCTATCTCTGCGTGACCGATAATGCTGAAGAAACAAGCAACTATTTGTTTCGATATGCTTCTTGCTCGAACAACTTTTGTTGGATTCGGGCTGTCTTGGAAAACCCATGCAATTGATTGTTGTTTTCTTTCCGGCTCAAGTGCCTACACCCAAAAATTCGTCACCTATGTAGATATTATACACAGCCTTTGTTGCACCTTTAACATAATTTGTCGATATTTCCTTGCACCAATCGGCAAAAGCCTTCTTTAGAGCGTTTGTCAGGTTTTGCGGGATCTAATACGAACAATTTTTCCAACGGGTAAATTTTCATCTGAAATTTTGTTGATGCTTATCCTACTAATGCCTAAAGATAGCTCAATCTCACGATATCTCCAATGATGAACTTGTTTTATTAGTTCGTGCACAACATCGATAGTTTCTTGAAAAGCAACCGATTTTAGACGACCTGCAAGAAATTCATCCTGGATTGAACGCCGACCACGATTAAATTCATTATACCAGTTTTTTACAATGCTGTAGGATGGTCCTTTATTGCTGTATAAAAAATTAAATTCATCAAAGCAATCTTGTCTTGACAGTCAACGTCGAAAGTTATGAAAAATAATCACACTCGAAAATGTTAACGAGTCCACTTCCATTTTTTTAACGAGATGAATTTTAACTGTAAACAACACAAACCAAGCTAAAATGGCAAATATTTCTGAAGAATTTATGTTTCAAACATCAAACTTCCGATTTAAATCGTCTAAGGTTGCCCAGCAACGCTTTCTGTTTCCAAGGCCAGAAAACATCAACAGCAACCCTCGTATGTTATATATTAGGGATGGCGAACCAGTGGAACGCGTGTCATTGATGGCAAGTGACACAATATTTTGGGCACACCAGCGATCAAAATGGTTTGCATTTTATTTCAAAATAACAAAGTTCACTAGAGAGTTTAAGAATTACGAACAAACACAAGTGATTGGTCGCAGGGTGGTGAGGAGCACACTCGTTTGTTATTGTCTTGCCTTAGTTACGTCGTGGACTACAATTGCTAATGATGCAAAGTTTGTCTATGCATAAAATACTGTTGTGTCGATGAAATTGACACAACAGTATTTTAAAGTTTATTTGTGTTACATTTACGATTTTTGGCTGTTATTTAACATGGCTAGTTCAGCAAAGGAACAAAAAGAGCAATATAGTAAGTCTAACAGAGAATTTCAAATTTAGTGATTCTAGAAGTATGGCGTTATTAGTAAAAGCGATAAAGAGGTGTGTGTTTTATGTTCTGGAATAATGGTATGCAGAACATCGTTTGAAAACGCCATTTTGAAATAAATCACAAATACACTTGTGAAAAAAGTGAACCACTGCAAAAAAATTGCTTAGAGCCCGTCAGTTCAGTATGTATTATACTAAGAGTAACATGTTACAATCATAATATAAGCTATTTGTCATCCAATCTGCAGCAACAGAAATCACACTAATGTTTATTTTAATTAGAATTGCACGTATAACTAAAAACCTTTACAAACTATACAGTGCCCAAAGGTGTTTTTTTCGAATTAAATAATGAATTTTGTGTTGTTAGTGTGTATTTTGTTTTATTTAATTTCCCAGTAATCTCAAGAAAAAAGTTATTTGAGGGCCCGTCGTTAACCCTTAAACACTTCTTTAGAAAAAAATGGCATGTTGACCAATAAAGATTTCCGCCCCCTGTTATATACTATACTTTTATGTCAAAAGGGTAAGAATAAAACGAAAACATCGTCACATGATTACCAGATTACACATTAAAGTAAACCAAAAATTTTTTCTACATAATTCAAAAAATGGAGCATTTTTCTTTAATTGGGAAGGATGTGTTAATTGAATGTATACCATTATAATATACAGAGAAATTTATTAACCCATTAATTTTTATTTTTGCAAAGGATATCAATTTTTTTGCTACTTAAGCCAATGGCTAAACTCATGATGGTCACATGATAAATATAATCACGTGTTCTCCATTTGAAATTCAAAACTGACATTAGGCTGGAACTTGTTGTTCTGCTTTGTAAAATTTAAATAAAATTCAAATTTCATAATTGGATAATAAGGCTCATATATTAAGATTCTTCGAAAAAAGAGAGAGAATTATTCAAAATTTTTAAAGAAAAATGCACTTATTATGCGTATACTTTTAAATAAGGCGCCTTTTTAAATACCCCTATTTGCTTTATAATTATTTACAATGTATATTTTTAAAAATAATCTGTAAAACGCAAACGTTTGGCAACAGCGAAGTGTATTAACTAATTGGCTGGCAACAAGTGTAGTTATCATGTGACTATAAAAATTGCTATTTAAGTTTAGGCGTTAAGTTATCAATGGCCGTAAACTGTTGCAACAATATCTATAGTAACAGTACGTGTCCATTCTAGTAAGCGCGTTAGAGATATCTCTTATTTTTTCATTTCTGAAGTGAATTGACCACGCCATCAATATGCAGCCCTGTGAGCGGCTTAAAGAGTTGCGAAGTAGCCTAGTGCTCAAGGTATCGATCATGGCTGGCGTGTCATGAGTTCGAGCCCAGCACTAATAAAGACCTACCGTGTAGAGGAGCGATGCCCGTTAAATCTGTTGAGAGCTCAAAAGTCCTCTCGTTGGTGTGGTGTGGTAATTAGGAGAGGGGTTCCAGCTCAGGTGTCGTCCTCGTCACTTGACCATGGTTCAAAATTACGAGGTCCGTCGCCAAAAGCCCTCGTGTAGCTGAACAGTGCGACTTTAATATTCACTCTCTCACTCAATAAGTTTTAAAGCATGGGTTTTTTTTCTGCTGCTGCTCTTTAATTTTTTTTATAGTTAAACTTCCAAAAATTCTCAAAAAAAACATTAATTTGATTTTGAAATTTTTTAGAAAAAGTACTAAACATGTTAGAGCTAATTACATGCACAGTTTTACAAAACAAAGATTTCAATACATGCATAAAAATTTCAAACCTTTACTTCAATTATCAAAAAGCCTTAGGGTTTTGAATAACAGTATATGTACAAAAATTCAACATGGAGAAATATGAGTTTTGAAGTTTTCATTCCATGAATAGCATGATATAATATTCATCGAATTGTCTGAAACTTTTATGAAATG
>BMAO01010280.1:0-19823 GCA_019973975.1 Trichonephila clavata
TATGTTTGCAAATCCATCTGGGAGGCATTGATGCAACTTACGCGAGTTGGTGGAACGCCATTTGTATGGAAGTTTTTCCTTAGCATTGGAATGTCCAGTGTTACATACACCATTCAAATGCTCCATAGTAATATCCGACTTGTTGAATGGTATCCTCATTTGTTTAGCTCCAACTAGTTAGTCACTGACCACCAAATGTCAATCATTAACATAATCTATCGTAAGATACATGAATATGCAATTTCGTTGCTTTTAGATAATGTTTTTTGGTGCGTCGCTTTTTATGTTATAGACTACATTTTGTTAAATAAACAAGAATTTTTATAGACTCCATTTTGAGAATAATTTTTCTCTCTTTGTAACTCTAAACATCAGCTAACTTAAGCGAATCTATTAAATTGATTTAATTTATTAACATTGTAACGAAGAGGTAAAATTTAAGAAAAAATACTCGATCGGATAAAACACTACCAAATAGAATATTAGAAGATCGTTGGACGCATAATCCAATTGCGTTGAGGGGATTGGGTGGTGAAAGATAGAGGTTTGGGGAAAGGGAGACTTCAAAACGTCAGCTAGTGTTTAAAAATAAGTTGGGTCATCAACGATAATATCTATGGGGAATAGCAAGATTTTATTAAAACATATCAAATAATATTTTTACTCTAGAATGTCACAATTTAGATCCCTCCAATTCTTTTGACTATTTTGATAGCAAAGCAAGAGTGTCGGTTTATGTAGCATAAGAAAAATAATAGCTCTTTCAATTTAAAATATTTCCTTAATCTAAGGAAAATCATAATTATTTGATCATCTATTATTTTTTAAAGAATTTGTATGCTTTTTTTTATTAAAAAAAGTGCAGTAAATCTGTTGTTAAAATTATCTTTCAATTGTTATCCTAAGTTGAATGAAAATTAAACATTATGCATTTAAAAAGGGAAAATATTTTTTTCCACTGTCAAAAAGAGAATTTCAATAATGTTTTTTTATGTGTGCCCTTCAGTGTTGAGATCCATTCAGAAATAAATTTTCTTTCTCTGCTGTATTATTTCCTATACAGCGTGTGTCATCGGACGTAAACCACAATAATAATTTTGTCCCCGGAGCAAATTTTGTTTTCCCATTTTAGTCCCATAACTTGATTACATTCTTTTTTATTTTGTAGCTTTATGAGATCATATTTGATCAAAAAAAGTAATTAATACTTCATTATCAGACAGTATATTCACAATTATTTCAGTATTAAAGAACCATTTAAAAATTTGTAAAAAAAAAAAAAAAAAAACTTGTGTCAGTACATATCTACAATGTCACTTTAAAAGTTAACAAAGAAAAGAAAAATATCTAAACATTTTGAAATTTTTAAATTATATATTTCTTCAAATAATATCCAAGAAAAGTATAAAAACTTAAAATCACATGGTATAACATCATAGAGAGCATGAATTTTTTTTTTTTTGAATCAAATAAACTCTGGTATAAAATGAGCTTGACACTCCTGCTTTAGCAAACCTTCTATTTGCTATTTTTTTATTTAAATTTCATTTAATCTATGGAAAAATCCTACTTATCCAATAAATCAAATCCGTTTTTTTCAAGAAAAGTTGAAATATTGCGACCTGTATAGAAAATAAATAATTTAAAAAACTTTACCTTACTAGGATATTACTTTAAACACTGATTTTTATAAAGTAATCTATATAAACCATGCACAACTTCAACATTTAACATACTCCTAATTATAAAGAACAAAAATGCATTCCCTTTTGAGAGAAATACTTACAAAAGCAACTCAAATAAAACCGATTCTTCTATACCCTATTTTCACAGCATCATCAATCTTTCAGAATCCGTGTGTTGAAAACTTTGTTATCTCGAAGAGCGGCTAATGCCGTCCGTTTTGTGAATAAAATTTATATTCTTTTTTTCATTTTCTGCTTGTGAGACATCTGCTACTAAAAACATCGATGTCAATTCAAAGCGTTAACTATGGGCGTGTCATGTCCATAGAAACGCATCCATTGTCTAACATGCACTTTTGTTCACATTTAGTTATACGATGAACAATGTTGCCTGTCGCCTACGGCCCATCATTCGTTACTCGCTTAACCAGGATGAGGTGTTAACGATTTGACGACAATTATAATTCGACACCAAGTCAGTAGTCACCAGCTGCACTTTTGTCGGCATCCGTCTAGATTGCAATCGGTAAAATCGTTAAGCGAACCCAAGTCCATTAAGATGAAGGGGGACTTTTTGTTTTTCGTGTGGAAAAACCACGAAAGTTCGATGGTACATCTAATAATTCGATTGACAAAAGATCTTGCCTTCAAGTTTTTACTTGAACAATAAAGCCATAAAAACCATAATGGTATTTTCTCCTACCTTGTGTTTCTCAAGGTGTAATTTTTCCACACCTTGGGAGCTTCATAATAGTGGTTTGGTGAATGCAAATATTATGACTTTTACAAATTTCTTTCTGCTAAGATAAGTGAAAACAAAGAATGCGCTAAATAACCGTAGTTCCGTTTATTTTCCACTGTTTTAGAAATACAATTTTGTTGCAGATGTTTTGAAACGATTTCGATGTTATGTAATTAATTGCATAATGTTTGGTTATGTCACTTTAAATCAGTCGAATGAATATCTACCCAAAATTCTATTGATATTATATTAAATTCCACCTGGATGAAAATAATTATAAAATTGTCTTTCTTAATCATTTTAACTCTTAAAACAAATTCAGAGTTTTCAGGAAATTAATTATTTGTGTTGAAAGGAGATAAGGCAGTTGTTTAATATGTACCAAGATTTATTTTGTTGTAAAATTAATAGACATTTCTGGATTTTGCATCATAACTTATTAACAAAAAATATATTTCTTACAAAAAAATTCTATTTTTATTATTACAGTTTAATGTTATAAGTTATTCCTGAATATATTAAAATAATAATTTTCATGACTAAAGTTTTTGGGAGAAATTTTTTAAAACACATTGCAGAATTTAATTGTACCGTATTTTAATTCAAGACAATTTATCCTTGTTAATAGTATCATGGTATTGATTAAGAAAATATTTGAAATTACTCATAAATTAATATTTGCATTTTTTTTATTAATGAAATGTATTTTCTTTTACAATTTTAAATTTTATTGATTTTTCTTCATTTCCAGTTAATTAAATTCGAAAAATAAAAGAAATAGTATTTATTATAAAAGTTATATACACAAATGAGATTTTTGAATCAGCGTAGCGTTATTTTCGTGGTACTTTAACTTCATTCTAATTAATATTTACTTCAATAAACTATTTATTTTTCCACTTCGTTAATAGTAATGTTGCTTCATTATTTTTTCCTAATAAGCGTTTTACGGTATAGGTCTAAAAATCGTGTTTGGTGGAAATGTAAATCAAAAATAAAGATTTAGATGAATTTAAAATTCTTTTGTATTAATGTGTTTATAAAATTAAATGTATATAAAGATTTTTGTATTTTAAGTTGTACTAATTTTTAAAGGATGGAGAGAGAGAAAGAGCTAGATTATAAATTTCCTTAAAGGGTGTTTTAATTTAACTTTTCAGCTTTAAAACACAATGATTAAAAATTTAGGTTTCATTTCATCAGAAAGATAATTAGATTTTAAAAGTATCTTAGAATGGCGGATTAATTAAGATTTTATCTTGGATTCTTAATAAGTCAAAAAAGATTTGCACATTATATTTATTTAAAAATATAAGTCACGTATCTCACATTATTTTTTAACTGTACAAAAAATCCCACAAGACATTAAAAAATTATTGAAAACTTATTATCTTACAGAAAAATCTTAAAATAATGGTTTTAGTTTTTAATCAATTATGAAAATTTTAGTAATTATATTATATTAAAACAACCATTTTAGCATACATTCGAAGTGACTTATGCTCTGTTTTATAACTAAGCATAACTTCTTAGATATTTCATAACTTTTTTTTCAATATTAATTATTCGGATAAGTAGGATTTAACTTTCAGAATATTAAATGAAATTTTTTAAATACCAAAATGTATATTAACATTTTGAAGTAAAATGCATATAGTTTGCATGAGCACTATATTCAAATTTGTGCATGTGATACTGATGGTATCAATTATATTTTATTATGGTGTCTGTAATTATAGTAATATTTTTTCATTCATAAAAATAACATTAATATTAATTATCTAATATATAATATAGATTGAGGTTATCAATCTCCTTAACCTGTGACTTTCCCTTTTATAACTTACCATTACTTGTAAAGGAATATTTATGTTCATTTTGATTTAGTTTAACCAATATAAATTTGTATTATTTCATATGAAGATTTTTTCTATACTTAAATAGAAAAAAAATATTATTTACTACATCTTACATATGATGATAAGCTAAACTCTCTTGATTATAAGCTAAGCTTTGTTTGTAACTACCTTACAAACTCAATTTATTTGTCTTTTAGACGTAAATAATATTCTGAATAAATTCTAGACACACTTTCGAAAACTTAATTTTTATATATGTCAAATGCGGATATTCAATATTTTAGTATGTAAAAATTTGCATAATATTAAAAAATCAAAAATTGTTGAAAAAGCAACAAGGAAATTTCTATCCATTTTCTAAAATTAATAATTTTTATAACAAATCTGATATTTCCAAGTCCCTTCTATTTCTACAACACATTTTATATCAATCAACTCATTCTATAACGTGTTGCTTCCTTAAAATTCTTTTCTTATGTTCACAATGGATGTATAATCCAAGAAAAATAAGTATATTTCAAAACGAATCTTTCGATCTTCGTTTTCTTTCTCAGAACCCTTTTCATGCTCTTTGGCTTACATCATTGTCTAGGATTTAGATTGGTTATTATTAAAGTCAAAAAAGTTTCTTCCTGGTTCGATGAGAATCGAATCGAATGTAGTATTTTATTACTCATTAACGAATTCCATGATCTTTACTTTCTGGTAGATTTTATATTGCTTATGGGCCCTTTTTGGATAGATACGACTTTTATTTGACGGAGATTATTTATTAAGATATTATAATCTATAGCTAACTTTGCATTATTATATATATGTTACCGTTAAAGTGTGAAATCCGTTATATCATACTCTTTAATGGTACCGAATTATACACTTTAACGATAACATATATATAAATTCGATTAATTTAATCAAACAACAACAAAAGCTTTTAAAAAGCAACAGAGCATCGTATCTTAACATCGAATTGCTGAAAACAAAATTGTATCTATTGTATCAATAATTATTAGTTTCGAATTCTATAGTTTTAATTTCTTCTTCTCTCGAAAACTTTTTACTTTTTTGATGGAAATAAGGGACATAGAAATATTTTTAAATAAATAAATAAATTTTATTTTTTAAAAGATTAAGTTGCTATCAAATGTGTAGGACAAAGTTAACATTAAAATACTCTAAAATTGCTGTTTTTTTAAAAAAATTTTAAAGCGAGTGAATTGGGTTTTAAATAAATTATTTTGCAGTTCCAATCATTTTTATTAATTACAGGATTGTTAATTAGATAAAATACAGAGAATATGAAATGACTGTAGTTTGAGAAAGAAGCCTCGCTTGATATTTTATGTCGATTAAATTCTCTTTTATAATTAAGCTTGTAAAATATAGTATCGAAGTATGAATTTGCTCTTCTTTATCGCATAAAGTGTATAAGATATTAAAAATGTGAGGCATTTGAGAATTTTTGAAATCAAAGTGTGTGTGTTTTTCTTTCATCTCTTTGTATTTTTCTTTAAATCTTTCCTTATATTTAAATCTTGAAAGCTTTTTATTAATGGTGTATTCATGGTGTTTTCTAATAATAGTTGTTTATTTCTACCTCAAAATTAGTTCTAAATATTTGAAAGATTCTAAACTAATCAAAAATGGTGTTTATCCCTAACTATTTTAAATAAGAAGAAAATCCTTGAAATGTAATAAAAGTAGCAGCTATGTTCATAGCCATTTTTTTCTCTTTTCTATGCTTGTTTTACTCAAAAGTTTAAAAAAAAGCTATCAAAAGCTGGGTTTTAAAATAAAAAAATTATTTTCGGAAGTTTTTTCCTACTTAAAAAAATTACATGCGTATAAGATAAAAGCTCCTAGGTAATAAACTTATTTGCAATAATATTTTTCCATGAGATAATGTGCTAAATGTTAAATAGAGCAGCTCTAAACAATTAATTTCTCATAAATATAAGTATGATATTTAAGTATAGGTTTATTTTTTATAATTTACTTAAATAAACGAATTCTTCGAAACCAAAATTATCATAAGCATCACATAATAAAAAACTAAAACGGTTTTATCAATGTAGACTGTAGGCATATGACCTTTACTAGGAAAAATCAGCACAATGATTATTCATAAATTACCTTGATGTATTTTTTACTCTACATTCTTACATATAAACTGTCTCTTCAAACAAGAAAAACGCTCTCAAAATATATTTCTATGATATAAAATGAGCAGTAAAACGAGTATTTTCCTGAAGATTCTCATAAAAAGAGATTTAAGCACGAAGTCCTCGAACAAGTAGGAATATAAAAAAATTCATGACAAAGATAAAAATTCCCCTGAATGTAAACAAGATAATGAAAGTTAGCATAATTGACATCAGCAATATTGTCTTTTCTAAACATTAAATATGACGCATGGAAGAATAAGTTGATAAATATTTTATGATTGTTTAAAGGGTAATGTAATGGAGCTTAGAGCGAGCGATTTTACTGTGATTGTTAAGTTTTTAGAAAATCAATTTTTAAAAAGGATTTTACCAATTTAAAAATTTAAATTTATTAAAATTCATAAAAATTTATTCTTTTTGTTTATTTTATAATTTTAATGTGCGATCCAGTCAATTTTTTTACTTTTCTAACCAATAATAGATGAAATAAAATATGCAGGAATTTCTAAGTACAATTTTTGTTGTTAAATATTTCTTATGCCTTTTAATTTTCAATAAGTTTTATTTCTCCCTTTAGCTGTTTTTTTGTATTTAAATGAAAAAATAAGCAAACCAGTGGTTTAAAAATTAAAAAATCAATGCAAAACTTTAAAAAAAAAACGTTAAATGGTATTTTATAAATATATTATTAACAACAATAAACTAATAGATTTTGAAGTATTTTGCTTTTAAAAAAGCATGAAAAAATATAATTCTAAATTGAAGGTCATTTTAGATATATTAAGAAATTTGCTCTTAATGGAAGGTTGCATATATTGTCCCTTTTAATATTTTGTTCAACAAATAAAACTGAGGATGAAAGTTTCCTTTTAAGTGAGTCAATTTAGGAATTAAATTACACTGATTGGAAAAAATATTGTGAGATACCTTAAATGAAGATAATAATTCAAGGAGAATAAAAATTTTGATTCATATTGATATTGAGCCCTTGAAGACATCCCGTGAATACTAATTTCTAGTTTACCCTCCTACCGGAAAATAAACATAGACTTATCTCTCCAAAAGTGAAACTTCTGCTTTTTTAAAACAGAATGATGCAACTTTGCATCACCCGCGTATTTGAACCAATTAGAAAAGCCTTCACAGGAAATCATATGATTTTAATAGTTTCCGGTTGACCGAGACTCTAAATAGATGAGATCTCAGAAGTGAACAGAGAATGTTTTTGTGAGCGTCATATATGCTACGTTGTGTATTGCTACTTGTATTCTGTCTGCGTAAAATAAAATGTGGATTAGAAAATAACGAGCACCCTCATCCCTCAACGAGACTGTAGCAACCTGAAAAAGGTAATCTTCATACCAAAAGGACTTTAATTCTACATCTTGTGACGGCTCTATCCACTATCTTTTCACTAACAGTCCTCTTGGGGAATTTTTGACCCTTAAAAATTATTTTATTAGAAAGTTTTCTTCGAAGAAGAGAGCATGAACATGCAAATTAAGACTGCTATATATAGTCTAAGCTTTCCGGTTATAGGAGAGAGAAAGATTGGATAGACTGCTAGCGGAGCAGTGATTAATCAAATTGAGTGCGAAGTAATTGATAAGTGTATTATTTAAGGTGACGATTTGTCACTTGAGATTGAATCTAGATTAGATAGCTAAGAAGCCACAGCTGTTGAATTAAGGAAGTGTATTAAGTATTTAAAGTCTTCCCATATCTCGCATACCTCATTAATTGTCCTCAAATTTATTAATTGGGTGCATCTCTAGACTTGGTTATTAGTTTTGTGTTGTTCTTGATATTGTCAATAAATTGATATTAGTTTGAAATATGACTAGTCTTCCTTCCGATCTCTCCACACTAAGGAAGAGAGAGCGCTTCCCTCATAATCTATATATTGAGTTATTAAATAATTTTTTATCCGATTAATGCGTTAATATCATATTATCAAACATTAAATTTATCCTCATTAAAATTTTTTTCACCTTTGTATGAAATATTAATTTTTAAATTATTTCAAAATGATCATTAAGTTATACTTAATTGAGACAGGATTAATTGCGTAAAGGATAGAATCTCTTCAAAAATTAACAATAAGTGAATAGGTTCGTGATATGCAATGTATAATGTTAAAATACTTGGAAAATATCACTTAAGTGAAAATTTTTGAGAATGTGTAAAATTCTATAAAAAGCTGTTATAAATAAGAAAGATACATGATTATTAAACAATTGTTTTATTCTATCAGCATAACTTAGATGCTATTTCTTTATTGAAAGGTACATATTTTATTCTTATTTGTAGCCACCATTATACTAAATAATTCCGAAAAAATAAGTCGAAATTCATTTTTTTTAATTGGATGATCCCGAATCACTGATTGGAGATATTTCATCCTATTTATAACTAACCAATCTTGGAAGTTCGACTCAATTTAATTTTGTAGTATTTAATACAAGTTTAGATTACAACTTCTTTTTTTTTCATTTGAACAAAATTTTATTTTATTTATGTTCATTTCGAAACAGATAAAATTTAATTCAAAGTACATTAGTTTTCATTGAGATATTTTTTTCCAGAAAAATGCATTGTTTTCTAGATTAAATGGAAGTACTATGTTGTTGTTTTTGTAAGCTAAACAATAAAATATCAATGAGAGAATGTAGTTCTAAAAAGAATACGAGAAAATTAATGTTTTCAAGATAAATGCATGAAAAAAGGCAGATACCAAGATGAAAATTAAATTGGTTTTGATCCTTTTTTTCTAAATACAATTGTCTTTTTCATATCCTACTATTAGTTCACTCTCTCTCTCTCTCTCTCTATATATATATATATATATTGTTCAAATTTTTAATCGCTATTAAAATACTTCCTATTTATCCATTCAAGTTCAAATATATATTTTTAAACTTATAGTTGATTACCCTTGATTTTAATACAGTTTTTTAAATATCAATTCATTAATTAATGTAAAAATGAATGAATAGTAACAAACAAAAAATAATAGTCCAATAGCATATATAGAAAGGAAAATCGTTCGTTGTGTGCCTGTAGAGCATTGGATAGCGCATTGAACTAATCCAAAAGTCGTGGGTTCGAATTCCATCTTGGATGGTCTAGTTTCTGAGAATGTGATTTTTTTACTATATTATTTGATTAAAATAATTAAATTTAATTAATGAATAAGTAGTAACAAACAAACAAAAAATAGTCCAACACCATACATAGAAAAGAAAATGGAAAAATATTTGCAAGAAAAACCGCTTTCTATTTTTCCTTTTGAGATAGGGATTCTGTCATATGCATATACACATTTATGTTAATTGTATAACTATTTAATAAAATGTAACTAAAACAGAATTTTTCTTTGCTGACCTAAGTAGGAATTGACTTAAAAAGAATTTTTTTTAATTACTTGTTTAAATTTAACTTTAAAGCTGCTTTAAGAAATTCGTAATCTTTCCTCTGAAATAGTTATTTCCTACTTAAGTTACGTTTAAGAGTAAACAATTCGAATTAATATAGTTAGTCAATTAATGAAATAACTGAAAAAGTTAATAATATAAGTTTTCGATTTAATACTTTATAATTCATTTTTTTAATGTTTAGCTACGCACGTGGCTTTTTTATTTTAACATTTGTTGAAATTATTACCTTACTTAACTTTCATTTGTATATGATACATATTACAAAATTAGAACTGTATAATATATAATCGAAATTAAAAACTATTTAACCTGTTAAGTTTTTGTGAAGCAAAAATATTCTTTTTCTATTTTTGAAAAGCATTTTTTCATTAATTGTTATGCATAAAAATGAGAAAAAATTGTGCAAGGTTAACTTAGATGCGAGTTAATATTTACTTATGTTTAATATTGACTGCCACAAAAACTTAGGGATCTCAAATATTTAATATATTTACTTGATTATTTGACACTAATCAAATACTTCCAAGTTTTTTTCAAAGACGTAATAAAAAAGTAATACACACACACACACATTTTTAAACAGCATGTTTAATTGTCTGTAAGAAAAACTGCCTGTTATAAGTGCACCAACTCCAGAATACAAAACTAAAAAGAGATAAAAACTTTTAAAAAAAAAACCATGACGAGAAAGGTTATCAAAACTCAAATAAAATCAGATACAATTTCTTTTATATTTAAAACGATTTTTATTTTTTGTAAAAAATAGTTCAGTCTTAGCAACTGCAAACTTTGTTTTGGTCTCGGTTCGCTAGCAACAATAGACACTTTAAGATGAAAAAATAAATTACATAATAAAAATAGGCACATTCAAGAACCTCAACGGGTTGAAAATTCAAATCACGAGCAAAAGCACATACGCAGAGACATTAAGAAAAGAAAAGAAAAAGAAAAACGCGACATAGAAGAAAAAAAAGTCCTCCACTATATGCTAGAGAAAATAAAGCTAACAGTTGTGAACCGTGAAAAAATCTAGCGTTCATACAGGATGTCCCCACGAGTGTACCTTAGAATAGACATTGGACAGTTATAAACTTTAGATTTTGGTAATTAAATCTGAAGATAAGCGTTTCACAGTGAATGAGTCTCCGGTGGTGCCATCAGTCTCACGTAATAACAGGGTTTTTACGTCGCACTGACAAGAGAACAGAGCTCGGAACGACATGCGTTTGTCCAAAATGACATCCATGCTTCAAACAAGACGAAAATTGATTTTTTTTTCTTATTTCCGTCTTTGTTCTATACGGGTAGTAATACTGCTGTGATGAAAGTTGGGTTTTGAAATAATTGTTTGCAATGGATAGCGGCTCTGATTTATGTTTGTGGCAGTTGTCCTCGTGGCAACCCACAATCTATGTACCGTCTTCGGAAAGATGAATTAGAAATAATTATTGAAGTAGATAATAGATTGCCTTTCTTCAAAGTTTTATTTTTAAATGGTTGGCAAATATTCGTTTCTTAGCCTCAAGTTCAATAAAGTTTATAATATATCAATAATAGAGCTAAGAATAAACAAGTAATATAAAAAAAATTAAGTCAATTCCTACTTAGGTCAACAAAGAAAATTTTTATTTGATTTACTTTATTAAATATTTATAATAATATAAATATGTATATACATATGACCAAAATCACAATATTGACAAAATAGAAAGCGAACTATAATTGTCCATTTTCCTTTCTATATATGGTGCTGAACTATATTTTTGTTTTTTTACTATTTATTCATTATTAAATTTAATTATTCTCATAAAATAGTATAGTAAAAAAAGAATTTACATTCTCAGAAACTAAGCCATCCCAGGTGGGACTCGAACACCTGACCTTTGTATTAAAAATCCAACGTGCTACCAATTGCGCTACAGGGACACAATGAACAATTTTCCTTTCTGTATATGTTGTTGGGCCATTATTTTTATTTGTTACTTTTTCATTTTTTAAATTTATTTAATTCATTAATACTTGCAAAAACTGTAGAAACATCAAGTGTCTTACACTACAGTTTTAAAAAATGTATTTGAACTTGAATAGATGAATAGAAAGTATTTTATTAACGATCGAAAATTTTATATATATATATATAGGGAGAGAGTTAACTAATAGTAGGAATTGAGAAAATGACCAATTTTATGCTACTTGATTCATTCTTACTTATTTATATATAATTTTATACTTTTTGTTGATATTTATTAACCTTCTCTTTAATGAAATTTTAATTGCTTTGTAAGAATTTACTGATGCAATTAAAATAACAATAATAGAAACGATTAGGAATCCCTAAATATTGACCTTAATTAATTGAATTTAAGACGGTTACGTAATAAATGTAATCGCATGTTTTTCGCTGATTTCAAAGTTGACATAAGACTTGAACTTATTGCTGTACTCGTAAAATACAGATACAATTTCGAATTTGTGTGTGATAATTGATTAAAATGTCCAAATATTTAAATCTGCAAAAAATTATTCATCATAAAAAAATTATATTAGATGGTGTAAAGTACCTTATATTATATTTTTGAATAAGCAATATAAACTGCATTTTACTCATCTGTGATTGTTATTATTGTTCACAAGTAAGTACTTTTGAATAGAATGTTTCTGTGAAAATCAAAATTTGTGGCAACAGGGATGTGCGTGAACTGATTGGATGGAAACACATAACTGCATTTATTATGACACCACGGGAATATAGCCCATTGGGAACTATCTTCTACGAAGGTAAAATCAAATATAAAAGTTACTTTTTAATACCGGCTGACGATTTCCATGTATTTTACCACAATGATAGTGAAAGTTTAAATTGCTGCTTAATGTTCGCTTGCTCTCCGTATGCTCATTTATTTAGTCTCTAGCTTGATAAATATACAAATAGTACTTACCTCGAATACTTATCTTGCTCAATGAATAATGCTTAACATCAAATCTGTTGAAATGAGGCTCCAATTGAACATTTCAGTAATGATACCTTATAAGGGCTTCACTATCTCAATGGTGTAAAGTGTCTGAAAATGGCTATAAAGTAGAAAAAAATGAACCAGAATCATCGGCTTAGAACAAATGTATGAGAATTTAAAGTTCGAGAAATTCCTGACTGTATTCTTGATGCCCAATAGGTATTAGTTAATGAATTGAGAAAATTGGCATAGTTATAGAAGTCTAAAATTCACTATTTGGAATGAGATAATTTCGCAAAAACACAGCCTAGTGAGTCCCTTGAATTTTGATTATCGAAAGATGGCAAGAACAGAAATTTGTCAGGCAGGGGAAAAAAATCATATTTTTTATCCAAATTTTAACTTTTGACAAAGGTTGGAAGCCTTATTATATCCCCGAAAACAAAACAATATCAAACGGTGTATAAAAAGTGAAACCAAACCATTAGAAGAAAATTTTGATTACCTGTAGGAAAAAGTTTTTACTATTGTTTTTTTGCGAGGAGGGGGGAGAACTCGCAGGGCATTATATATGATTTTTTTCATGTTCGTCGTTCATTTAATGCAGGATATTGCTGAAAATTTTTGAGAGATTAAAAGCAGTATATCAGTCCAATAAGCATTCCATTGTAATACACAGTATTCCTTTTCTCCAGAAGAATGCAAAACTTCACTCAGGTATACATCAGTAAAAGCAGTATATAGGTTCAATAGACATTCCATTGTAATGCACAATATTCCTTTTCTCCAGAAGAATAAAAACTTCCCTCAGGTAAACTCCGGTAAAAGTCGTATATCGGTTCAATAGACATTCCATTGTAATTCACAATATTCCTTTTCGCCAGAAGAATGCAAAACTTCACTCAGGTTAACTCTGATAAAAGCATTATATCAGTTCAATAGATATTCCATTGTAATGTACAATGCTCCTTTTCCCCAGAAGAATGCAAGACCTCGCTTAGGTAAACACAAGTAAATTAAAGACTTTTCCTTAGAAGCGCGCGCTTCCTATGTAACGGACCCCCCTTAACACCTTTAAACTATCAATCATTTGGATCCCTCTTAAAGGAGTATCGAGAGAAGCAAAATGTTTTTCGAATCAGGTAATACAAAATTTTGTGCGATAGATTTCGTACACGTTAGACTTCTTTCTATCATAGCGCAATAAAATAACTATCATTACATTGAAATTAATGTGTAGATTTTAAATGCGGATACATACCAAAATAACACACACACCAATGTTATTTTTAATAATATTGCTGTAACTTTGTTAAGCAATATTTTAGAAAATATCTTTTTAACAAATCTTATTTATATTTGATCAAGCTTCGTTTTTTTAATTAGCGAATTAAAAATAACAAATTAACTCTAATGAAATCGTTTCTCCTCCCTTAGGGTAATTATGCATTCGAAGTTCATATTTGTTATTTTGCTATACCTATATGGGTTATTTCTCGAAGAAAAATTCATAAAATAAACTTCCTGATATTTTCAAAAATCTTCACTTTTCAATCAACGTCACAGTATTTCCTACTCCTTGAAATAAAATATCTCAAGGCTAAGATTAATTAAAACAAAAATATAAAAAAAATTTTTAATCCTCTTGAATTTCAATTTGTATTGTAATCAAATAATGTCAGGAGAAGAAACTGACAGGTTCAAATTCTAGGAAGTCATTCATATTTTTGTAGTTGTTTCAATTATGTTTAAAAGGAAGATGGAATCACGTCTTTTAAAATAATGAATCTTTTTTTAAAATTTTTTATTATAGATAATTTTAAAATCTTCATCACACATATTACCAGAATGCAAAACAGAGTTTTATATCCTAGCATGTTCATTTAATAAATTTTCCATTTGTTAAAAATTAGGTTAAAAGGACATATTTCACTTTCAGGAAATTTTTAGTTTCGAATGTTGTGTGAGGAAATTTTAAAGGTAAAATTACATGATAAAATGTTTTTCATCCCATTATATGTAATTCATTTATTAGTTTTTAAGTAAATCGTAATGACGCAGTTCAACAAGAAAAGAATGAAAGAAAATTATATTTTACTTAAACTGCATGCTTAGAAAAGTGACAGCTGTATTTGAAAAGACGGTGTTTGTGGTGTTGACTTCGCCCTACTAATGATGCTGTTCAGTATAAAAAGAATAAAAATTTTAAAAAATTAAAACAACCATTGCATTTAATACTATATACTTAGAAAAAAAAAAGACAGCTGGATTTAAGGTTGGTGTTTGAAGAGCATTGGAATTATCATATACACTCCTGTCCATAAATTAAGGATAATGAAGTTCAGGCAAAGAAAGAGACAGAAGCAAAACAAATTTGACTTATTTGCAAAGTCTCTTTATTAAACAAAAGGTAAAGAGCAAAAAAGATGCTATATGTTTGACATAATTAAGTAAAATTGCGATTTTTACTCCCTGGAGCAAATTTCAAAAAAGAACCTATTTACAAATAACAGTATAACATGGTTAGTATGATGGTTAATACGGAGTATGTCTCCCGGACGATGCAATACAGGCCTTACAACGCCTACGCATGCTGGTGGAACATTACACCACTCATCAAGCAATGCCCTCTAAAGTTCCGGTAAACAGGTGGGAGGGGGTTGACGGGCTGCAATTCGTCGGCCAAGCATATCCCACACATGCTCTATTGGATTCAAGTCCGCTGAGTATGCAGGCCGATCCATACGGGTGATATCCTCCGATTGAAGGCATTCGTATACAATGTTTGCACGGTGAGGACGGGCGTTGTCATCCATAAACAGAAATTCAGCACCCATGGCGCCCGAAACAAACGTACATGTTGTTCCAGAATGACATCCGATAGATGTGACTTGTCATCGTTACACTCTGAACATGCAGGTCAGTTCTGGAACCAAGAATAATTCCTCCCAAAACGAGCCATCCTGCACCACCGTAACGGTGTCGTTCAATCGTGTTCTCTGGGTGATAACGGGTACCTGGCGCTCTCCATATGAAAATCTGGCGAGAATCAGACTGCAAACTAAACTTGGACTCGTCGGAAAACATCACACAAGGCCACTGTTGCGGTGTCCACAATGCATGCTCTCTACTCCAGGTTAATCGCTGGCGACAGTAAGTTGCGATAAGGGGAACACATCTGACAGGCCTACGAGCATATAGACCAATGTGCCCTAAGCGTCTGTACACGGTCTGCCTTGAAACTGTCGTACCGGTAGCTGAAGAGAGCTGACGAGACATGTCTGATGCTGTGCTCCGTCTGTTTCTTTTGGCAGTAACTGCCAAATACCGGTCCTCATTCGGCGTTGTAACTCGGGGGCGAACTGTGCTGTAACATCTACTCACATTACCATCATCTTGAAATCGTTGCCAAAGCGTCGAGATGACACTCTGGGTGATTCCAAGTTCCTTGGATCCTTCCAGCTGGTACGTCCACATTCCAGTCGTCCGATAATTCTACCACGTAAAAAATCATCCAAATGCTTCCTTTGTGCCATAACTATGCGGTTATTGCACTGAAAGGCTTTTAAAGCGCTTGTGAACAATTTTACTTCTTTGCCACCATTCCTTATATACCCCTCTCTTACACTCTTGTCATTGTGACGTACTATCCGCGCCATCTGGTGGTTTCCCGTAATTTGCATATTCTTCTTCAAGATGTGTGTGATAATTCTACAGGTGAAATTTTTATTTTAGAGTTCAATTTCTGTGTGATTCTGAATTATCCTTAATTTATGGACATGAGTGTAAAATAATAGCTATTAATTTCAATTATAATGAGTTACATACTTTCATTTGACTTTTTGCATTAGGATTAGGTTACGCCTTTATTTAATTCAAATGTTTCGATTGCTTCTATGTGTTAATTATATATTATCCTTTCTCGATTCCTCATTTTTTTTTCAAAATAATGGAGATCCTTTAAAAGAGAGAATAAACGGACACAGAAACACAATATCTTAAAGATCGTGTAAAAATTGATGTAAAATTTAACGAGGGGAAGCAATTTTACTTATAATGTAATCTATCGCGTAGTTATATGAATATTTTTTCATTTATAAGATTAATTTTGTTACTCGACTTCATTTTTAGTAGTTTTCAACTTAAGTAGTATATGCGAGAACTCCATATATATTACAAGACAGATTTTAACACCACGTAAGCTATTAAAAATATTTTGGAAGCTCCTTGTAAATCAAGCATTTCACAGCAGATTGTGCTTATTAAAGTCGACAAAAAATGTAAATGTTATAGTTCCTAATAAGTTACTTATTACTTTGTAAGTTATTTTAGCTTTATATATATTTTCTTGAATATATACTTTTTATTTATTACAATACAAGTTCTAAGTTAAGTTCAACACATCTAAAATAAGTAGAATACTTAGCTTTTTTTTTTTAAAAAAAAAATTAATACGATCGCCATGATATTTTTATGTGAATATAAAATAAAATAATTCTGGGGCAAGACAAATAATTACAGAAAGTTTGTAGATACAAAAGGAACTGATATATTGTACTAATTTTTTTACTCGACTTTATTTTTAGTACATTCGCTCGTAGCTAATGTTTTCTTTTACCTTTAATAGATTTGCGTGCATTTTATTGCGGATAGACTTCACCAAGTAAGACAGAAACGAAGACTACTGATACCACAGTAGTGAAAATTCACATTCTTCTTGAGACAAATGCACCTGGTACAATAAGCAGACATTGGCCATTAGACAGCTGACAGGATGTTCAACATACACTAATTACGTCATAAAGAAAATGTGTATGCATAGGTGCTGGAGGACATGGCATTAATGAGGTTCGGTAAACAGGTAGAAATATCCTCTCCCGGTGGCTAAGAATATTAGTTTATGCTGTAGCGTGTAAACTTTTGAATAAAATTATATTATCTGACACAATTTTTCATTTCATGTTTGTTTTAAGATTTATTCTTCAATGGTTTCTAAATCCAAATGAAAGATGTGACAAAGAAATATTTTTAAAATATTGATTTGTGTGTTTGTTTTTTAAGAGAAATATGTATAGCCTGATTATTTATGAAAACTAGTTTTTCATTTAGTGTTAAGTAATAGGATAATAACTTAACACAATTTGTATAATAAAAATTACACCAACATATTACATTCTGGCTTAAGCTATCCGACTATCCTAAAATTGTGAATTTTGCCTAAAATTGACAAATTTTTGTGTGTGCTTTTATTTAATAGGCCATCTTATTAGCTTTATAAAAATACCAAGTTTGTTATTTTCTGTTCACTAGAACCAAAACTACAAGTGTTTTAGTAAAAGCAGATGACACTTCAAGCAAGATGATTACTTTATGCAAGATATCACACTTTAAAACGCGTTTTACTTGAAATGTGATTTTTTGAAATTTCTTAAACCGGCAGCGATAGCTAAAAAAGGTTTGAAAATAATAAACTTTTTGTGTATGTTCTGTATAATAGTAGAAGTGTTTTAATCTTCAGATTTATCAATCACTGTTTTATTACAACATTTACAGTCCTTTATGTTGATATAATCACAGTTACTTTAAGCATTTTCATATAATAACTAAGATAAAGTGCCCTAGTTTTTGTAAAAATTAAAATATCTCTTACCCTGAAGTTCATTTCAAAAATTAATAATATAAAAATACATCAGAATTAAAAAATTGAAAATTTGCTCATAAACTTTTGGTACAAAATCGGCCACGTTTATATTATTTTTTGTAAATTTTTACCACCCCATTTTAGTAATAATAATTTCTTCTCTTCTTAATTTTAGCATATTTTCCTTAAAATGTACTAAGCAAATCTATAAACGACACAAAAAAAATCCCCATACCTCCATTTTTTTTAAAAAGTTGTTGCAAGTAGTCGGATATACCTAACCTCTCTAATATTAAAAATATTTATTTTAGAAAAATTTCAGTTTAACAAACATATATCACATAGACTTAATCTGACTTCTTTATCCTTGCAAAAATCATAAAGGCTTTCGTCCCTCCTCGCAAGTAAACAAATACTTTAATTGCCCCGTAGAGGCCAATACTTTTTAATATGCTATTAATTTCTGATTGAACCAATTTAGTTTTCAGGTATAAAATGTGTCTTTTTTATCTCCTTGCTATGATTCTAAATTAATATTTATCTGTATCTGTGTACTTATAAAATATTTCAAACTTTACAGAGAACAAATATAGTAAATATAAATACGTATTAAAAACACGTATGTTCCGAAATTGAGACTTGATCCGTAACCTTTGAAGGACAGTTTTCGTAACAATAGAATAATAATAATAAGAAGAAATGGCAAATTATATGACAGTACAATAAAATAATTATTTTTAAATTGTTATAAACAACAATGCAGTGAAATATTATTAAGAATGTGTTTAAAAATAACATGAAATACATTAGTTAGCTTCATCCTTTTAACACTTCAACAACCTCTAATTTTTAATCGTTTCCAAGTAAGGTTTGTCTTTCGAGGTCTGAAATAATAATAATAAAATGTTAGCAAAAGCTTTCTTGATTTCGTAAAGTTTTAAGGCACAAAAATTATTTCAATCAATAAAATCAGTATTTTTTTTTCTTACATCGAGCTATTCACCAACATATAATTCAATTAACAATTTCTGACCATTATCTTATGCCTATAATTAAATTTTTAGTTGAAGAACTAAATCTTTTAAGGGAAGTCTGGCACATAAATTTTTCGAAAAATTATAAATTTTCCCTTTTTTATACTTTTTAAAAATTTTGATATTTCTGTTTAAAATAATAAATGATATGAGTAATTACAATAAATTGAAGTATTTTTATTTATTTTTTAAATGAAGCTTCTTGACGCGCATCAAATGAACTTTTCTAGGAGCACTTGTGTTTCCCCTTGCCTAAGTTTCTGATCTATATGATGCTCAAGTGGAAAAATTAGAGTGTATTGGGCA